>WBMZ01003931.1:0-39684 GCA_013400975.1 Atrichornis clamosus
GGGGCCCTGCGCTCCCCGGGGCCGTGCGGGATGCGGCGGGGCCGCCGCGGCACCTCGGGCACAGGGAGCCCGGGCGAGCGGCGGCCACCCAGGGCAGCGCCGTCCCCGCGGCTCCTCGCACCTGCGAACCGCTGGCTGGCAGCCGCTGCCCGGCCGGGACATGCGGGAGGCGGGAGGAGGCAGCCGGTCGGGGTCTGTTCGCTGGAGCGGTGTAGCGGCTGCACCCAGCTCAGGACGGCTGCAGAAGTTGCTGGCGTTGTGCTCTGTCTGCAGTGTGGGAACAGGGACGTGACAGCGAGGGGCTGGGTGACTCCAGCAAGAAGCAGGCGATCCTCGCCGAGTCCTCGTTACGAATGTCAAGATGTTCTTGGAGCTGCAGCCCCGTAAATCATGTGATTTAAATGACGAGATTTCTTTCTGTCTTAGATGTGAGACTCAAGCATTTAGGAAAGGAGTCTAGAGAGTTAACTATAACTTATGTCTTGTTTTGAGCACCTTTAGACAATTTTATTTGGTACTTTCCGCAAACTTTTTGGTATTTGTTTGCTTTTTCAAGAAAATACCGAGTGCCTTGTGGCTTGGCTCTATCATGTTTGCATAACCACATTAGAGAATCTGTACTAGTACAAATGATTGGAATCGATCTCTAGTCGTGAAAAGGTGAGATTAAAAGCTCCTGAATCACAGGTGTTGTATGGTGCAAACATTAAGTTTTGAACTCAGAGCATCCTGGGTTCAGCAGGAGTTCTTTTGGCTCAAGTGTGAAATTTGCAGGGCTGGAAACTACTGTAATTGCCTTGTAGTTGCTGGAAAGATTCCGGTTTTGCTGAGATTTGTTTTCAATAGGTTTAGAATCAAGGGGTCAGAGAGCTCTGTCCAGTTAGTTGATCAGTATTATGCTTCTGCTAGTTACATAGCTCATAACACTGTGCTCAACAGGAATTCAGTCAAACCATAGCAAAAACTTACACAAATTACAAATGCTGACGAAAATTTGACTCATGCATGGTGAGCAGTGCTCTTTAGTCACTGCTCTGTTCAGAGGCTTGTTGAGTGAATTTGAAGACAAAGAGAAGGGCAGGTGGCAAGGGCAATAAACCCATGTTTGGACAACCATCTTTTTTTTTTCCCCCCTGCAATAAAGATTCAGTGTTTCTCTTTAAATGCATCATTCCTTTGTCTTTTCTACACTTTGCTGTTCCCTTTAGTTGGCACAACATTATGAAACTGTGAAGTTTAGTGAGTTTTGGAAGAGCCTGGGGCGTATGGAGAAAATTATTTTATATATTAAATCAGGTTTTGTTCTCTGTTCCAATTTACAGTGCTGAAATTTCTTAACCAACTTTGGCCAGAGGCATGGTATCATTTAACTACTGAACCAACATTTTTCATTGTTAGGAAAGGCTACCTGAAGGGTTTGTTCTTGGTGACTTTTGCATAATCAAGAGGAGGAAGTTTCATCTTAATTTTTAAATACCTCTTAAGATTTTGTGCTAAGGTTATGCGTTACACCTTCTGTCAACTTGTGAAGTGACATATGAGAGACAGCAAGCCTTATAGCTCCCTTATGGTGGTTAAGGTTAAATGGGAATCAAAGCAAAGGGAAGTATTGGGGTTTAAATGTAAAGTGGAGAGGCTGAGGAAATTAAGACACACAGCAGCCTCCCAGGGGAGCACTTGAAATGTGCTGGCCTTCTGTGCCAGCCCATCTACCAGTACAGAGACTTGAGGCATCTTTACAGGTTCTGCGTGAGTGAAAACTCCTGAAGTCCAGATCCACACACACCTGACACTTGACCTGCTTCAATGCAAACCTAGGTTAGCATTGGAACTGCTTGTCTGCATGAACCATCTGCTTTGTGCTTAAATGTCAGCCCCTCATTGTGGGCTATTTTTCTCGTGCTCTTGCAATGCTCTTGCAGCCCTTCATTTCTGGAAAAAGGCTGTAATGCTCTTTCCTCTTCCTTAGTTCTCACCATGTATGGTCTGTTTTGGGGTCACGCAGTCTCCCAGGTCTGTTGTGTCCCTTAACCCTGTTGACTGTTTCTCATCAGCTCTTCTCTAAGAGACACCACTGCAGTATGCATACAGTGCTTAATGTTTTCTATTATCTTCCACTTGATCATTTATTTTAATTTTATCAATCTTCAAAATGTTTTTACATGACTTTTCATCAGATCTCCAGGTTTGTATTTGAAACATTATTTTTCTCTTCCTCATCGTGGCATTTTATTTCATATAAATTCAATCCTGTTGCCACCAAGCTTCTAATCTTTCACACAGGTTTTTCCTTGTTCTGTAGCTTGTCTGCTGCTCCTTTGCTGTCATTAGCTGATCCTTTTCCTGTCACTGTCCATATTCTTCTGCCCCAGACATTTCCTCTTATCTCAGACTGATTCCACGTGTGACACTACTGGACAAGGTCCAGTGGAGGGCTATGAAGATTGTGAGGGAACTGGAGCATCTCTAATGAGGAGAAGCTGAGAGAGCTGTGCCTGTTTAGCCTGGAGAGGAGGCAATTTATCAATGCACACAAGGGCGGGGATCAAGAGATTGGAACCAGAAACTTTTTTTCAGTGTTCCCCAGCAACAGGACAAGAGGGAAAAGACACAAACTGAGCACAAAAAGTTCTGTCTGAACAGAGGAAAAACTTCTTTACTGTGAGGGTGGCAGAGCCCTGGAACAGACTGCCCAGAGAGGCTATGGAGTTTTCTGGAGATACTCAAAACCTGCGTGGCCACGACCAGTGAACCTGCTTATGTGAACCCTGCTTTAGCGGGGGGTTCGACTAGATGATCTCCAGAGGTCCCTTCCAACCCAGCGTTTCTGTGTTACTACCTAGCTGTCTCTTGGATTGCATTTAGGCTACCAATTAAAGCTGGTCAAGGCTTATTTGCTGGCCCCATGGGCAAAGGGTAGGCATGACTCATGTCTAAATTCATTTAGTTTTTAAAACAATGTGACCTGAACACTGCCAGTCACGCAACATGGCTATTTCTGTCATAAATATGCTCCAATGTCTCATCCAACCTCTCTAATGTTTTCCCTTGGACACATCCTGAGCATTACAGCTTCTCTCCATTCTGTGCAGCCCTTGTTTAGTTTCACAGTCTAATGTACTGTAGTTACCTATACCTTTTAAGGGTTAAGGAAGTTAATGTTAAATTATCCCTGTGATATTATATTTTACTTATCATCTTCATAGCTTTCGGAGAAGAGGCCCAGACAAAACTTGCAACATGTGATTCTGTAATCTCTCCATATTTTCTGTTTTTTCCCTTCTTTCACTTCCTTTGCTTTTTTCTTTTTTTCCTTCTATTTGCTTTTGCCCTCTCAACACTTCTGCTTTAAATCTCTTAAATTTATAGATACGGTTTTCACATTCCTGTATCTGGGTTTGCAGAACAGCTTCTTCAGTATTGTTGAAATGTTTTGCTTCTGTTGTGAAGAAGGACAGACCTTCAGTTAGGGACTGAGAGAGGAAATGACCATGGTCTTTCAGTGATGTTGGCACTCCAGAAGTTCATAACAAGTTTTCTACTCTCTCATTTCAGATTGTCTGAAACTCTTGTGAGTTGTCAAAGGGGAAGAGCTCTGAGACCAAGAGAGGAGAGGTTTTTCCCTCATTAGAAGTGGGGATATATTTTGCTCAGTCTCACCTTTATATTTGATTTTTGTTTCCTGATGTGATATGCCTCTGAACCCTCATTTTTTCATCACAGACACTTGCATTTATCTGTTCCTTACTCCAGCAGGTAGCACTGAGATTACAAATGTACTGATTCTTTGTTTGATTATTATCAGATCCTTATAGTTGATGTGAAGCCCTCTGATTCTCACCATGTAATTTGATTTCTTCTTTTTTTTTTGCATTAGTAAATCTTTATTGTCTGTTTCTGTCATCCTGCAAAAACTCCACAAACCTGTTGCACAGACATGTCTTCTTCTATTGCTTCTTCTCACTCTTTCAGAGCCTTTCTTTGAGCCAGCCATTATGACTTGACTTCTTCACAATCTACCAGAAATGTCCTTTCCTCAGGTAGCCAGCTCTCTTCTTCCCAGAAAGCTCATAGTTTTAATTTCTGAGGAATATAAGCAAGTACCTTTTTGTGCCTTTGTTCTTATTCCTTGACAATGTTGGCGCATAGCCTAAAGAACCCTATTCTTTTTCCTGGAATCCAACCTGACAGAAGAGAACTGATTACTGTCACACACTGACTTGTTTCAAAGCTGTCACCAGGAGTGTATTTTTCCCTCAGCTTTTAGATATGAATTGGCAACAGCAGAGAATACTGTGGCATTTTAGTTAGCTGTCTGTCTTTTACATGTCAGCCTGGGACACTGTTCCCATACTGGATGGCAGAGAGTTATGGCCAGAGAATACAATATTCTTATATTTTAAGGATACAGACTATTCCAGTTGTTAAGATTTTGTTGGTTTCAGCTTTTGTAAAAACCCGAAGTGCCACTTAAAAATAATTAGTCAGCCCTTCTGTTGCAAAGATAAGCAGAATAAACTGTTGCAGAGTTGTTAGTTTGAACTGACAGAAACTGAAACAACAGCACCAAACTGAGCTGACTGTCTCCTAAGAAAATATGTCAGTCATTCCTGAAAATCAGAGCAAGCCAAGCTTACACTAAGACTTGATTTGGCTCCAGCCATTCTTGGAGATTTTCAAAACCCCATCTGGGCATGGTCCTGCACAACCTGCTCTAGCTGACCCTGCTGAGCAGTGGGGTTGGACTAAGAGCTCCCAAGAGATCGCTTTCAACCCAGACGATTCTGTGCTTTTTAGGATTTTGTGCTTCAGTAGCTTTGAGGTTTTGTTCACTTGCAGTAAAAAAACTCTCCTCAAAAACTGTGCTTATGCATGCCTTGGTTTGTCTCAGGAGCTCTACATCTGTACAGACCTGTAACTGGATGGTATTTTCAGGAATAGATCGATGTTGTAGGGCACTGGAGAAAATAGCGTTTTGCTTCTCACTTCCCTCTGTGCTTTTAGCTGCTTTTTTACAAAACTCCCCTAATTAGAAATACAGAGGTGGAAAGCTTAGCATATGGGGCATGTTTACAAGAGCAGGATCAAAAACCTCCCAGCATTTTGGTATTTTCGAGACATAGGTATAATAGCTACAGAATTAATGTGACATATGATGCCCCGAATACTGGGACCATGTCTCTTACATAATAAAAAAAAATGGATCCAGTTAGGATAACCGGGTCCTAATCCTAATAGGGGCCTTTGGACACTAGTGTTAATCAAACAGTATTTTTGGATGAACCTCTATTTGTCCTCCTTACCCGTGTTTGCTGTGCATTTCGTGTGTGAACAAAGACTACTGCTTTGATGGATATTTAGTTAGTTCCTTACAACTAAACTATATACCTTTTCATTTTAATGTAAAAGGGATGCTACATGGTTGTTATGTAGTTATTTTAAAAATTTTTAAAAATATAAGTCATCTAGCATGGTTTATATTTGTCTATTGGATGTCTGTTTACTGAAATGGATATTACAGTTGGCTGTATTACTGTCTGTTTGGTTATCATATATAAGTAATGACCTTGGGCTATCAAGTTATTGATGAGGTTGCATAATTCTCTTTGTGGTGTTGTTTAATAGATTGGTTGAGTGCAAACACTGTAGAGGGACACGTATCTTTTACCCAAAATATTAGGTGTATTTTGCTTGTAGGGTTGCATTGGTTAAACTGTTCTTGTTGAAGATCAGGCTGTTACCTTTTATATGTTAATAAGTTTTAGACAAGGCTCGTTGTCCAATACCTTATTTGTTTGTTTTGGTTTTTTTATTATTTTGGTTTGATTTGGGGTTTTTTACAGTTACAAAATCTTGTTCTGTCAGTCAAAGTCCTTTTCCCTTTGAGATGGGTACTTGGGCTGTGACTCAAGCACCCTCAGTTAACAAACCAGAGCTGAAGAGGTGTCATCATGTGTTGCAACAAATAAGTAGCATGACTTATTTTAATTTATATCAGAACAGATCTGGCTGCCAAGATTCTTGCTGACAATGGCCAGGAGCTTGAGAAAAAGATGGTCTGGCAAAGATAGTATTGAATGCAGTCAAAAGAGATCTAACAGTGTTGTTTGTTACTTCTCTGCAGACTGCATGACACTGCTCCCCATATAATAAATACAGATCATTGCCATAGGGTGTGGGTGCAAGACGATTTATTTCTTGTCTATGTATGTAACTGCAACTACAAAGAGAATTTTTTTCTAACATAACCTCTTTTAATTTTTTGTGAGTTAATATGCAAGTTTAAATATTAAACCTACTCTGTCTGTTTGCCTGTCTCTCTCTAACCCCCAACCTTAACTCTATTTTCAGCCTACCTGCATCCCTGAAAAAAATGAGGGAAGAGAAGGGGTTAGGAGACTGCATTTAAATTCTGAAAGATAAATCAAGAATAATGAGTTGATCCCAGATTTTTGAACTTCTGAATAGTTTGTTGTCCCTCTCATTCCAGTAAACTAGAGAGCTCCTATAATTGAGTGTTCCAGATGATCTAAACTGTATTATTCCAGAGGGAAAGGAGCTAGTGTTTGCAGTAAGTTCAAACTGAGCCATATAGTTCCTCTTAGGTCAAAACTAATGCACTCATTTTATTCAGAACTGGGCTAGAAGCTGATAATAATAACCAGCTGGTAGGCAATGAGCCATCATGTGTAGCATTAACTGAAATCTTTTAGGCCTCTGAAGGTGATGAAGCATGTAGAGTAGACAGAAGGTGACGCATTCATAAACACACTCTTGGAGTTCATCTGTGCTGTCCTGGGGTTTTTGATAAAGATGAAAAAATGCTTTTGGCTTTGCCCTGTTCTCTGAGCATCCTAATGCCACAGGAGCTGTGAGAATATATTTGTACCACTGCCCTGTGCTTGCTCTTGCCCCTTCCTGCAACTCCAGAGGTTGTTCAGAGTGCTGATACTTAAAAGGCTGTGATGATAAGGGTCAGCTCTGTTTTGAGAATACATGTAGAATTTTTAAATTATTCTGAATAATTAATGAAAATGGGATCTGGAATTCTGAGTCTTCCTGAAAATCACTGGAATTTTTTATTACTGAACTATTTTTGGAAATTTTATCTTAATTCTAGCTGCCATCCTCCAGTGTAGTGTTTCCCTCAGGCTTCATATTTTTGGCTGTTCTCCTAGGTGAAATTTTCAAGTGCTGGGAGCAGTTAGTTTTTAAATAGGCATTATATTTTGTATGTCCCTAGAAAAAGAGGTCAAGTCAAAAGATATACTAAACAGGTCTCATAACAGCTATCAATATGAACTATCCATTTTTACTTCATGCCAATAGGCAGGCAGAAAACTAGAAAATATGAAAGAAGTCAGAAAGAAAGGCTGAAAAAGAAAATTTGAATACCAATGTAACTGATAATGCAGAATGATTTGATAGAGTTCTCTGTAGTTGTAGTGTTCTGTGCTGTGTAAGATTGCTTTTGAAGCATTAAAATTGCATAGGTGGTATGAATGTAAAATTAAAATGTGAAAATAGTTTACTTTTTTGGTAAATTTTTCATGTAAGAGTATACCAACTGCTATGTGCTAATTTTCTGGGTGGATTATGTATTCATGAGATGCAATGTGAGAAATTGCTCATGCAATATATTTGAATAAATGACAGGATATGCTGACGATGAAATGCAGGTATATGAAAAGAATAGGACAGTTACTACCAGTTTAAAAAAAAAAAAATCTTCAGTCCTATTTTAGATGTCTCTGGCTGAACTCACAAGAGAATAACAAAAAGCCAGCAACCTTTGTACGAACCAGAAGGACTTAAATAAATGTGAAAACCCTGACCTTTCTTGTTTTTCATACTTTAGGTTGCTAAATTACCATGTACAATTGTTTAAATAGCTGCAGGAGGGGAGGGTGTAAACAGATGCCTACAGTCACATGGAGTTAAAAGTTTCAAAATTACTGTGAAATCAATTTTCATCACCATAGTAGCTAATGGTATTTCCAGAATCATAAATACCAGTTGTTAAACTGAAATGCTTATTTCCACTGTAACAGGTACAGTTGATCCACAGGCATGAAAGCCCCTCTGCACAGCCCTTTTATTGTTGTTCAGACCTATTCTGTTTTCTGAGGAAATTTAAATAACACGACCCCTGCACCTGTAATCCTCTGTATTTTCTCAGCAAGCTTGTAAAAGTTACAGGATAACTTTTTGAGATATCCATGAGAACCAGGATTGCATCAGAGCCTACATTTTTAAGAATTTAAACTCTTTTGAATGAAATTTTGCTTGTAGGGGAACCTAGGATTAAGACATATATAACTAACAATAAGGCACACTTTGGGAAGCAGGCAAAGGCAATTTCATTTATAGTTCTGAAGAGAAACAGCTTATCTAGATTTGGGGAGAAGAGGAGATTTTTTAGAGCTTGGTACTGTCCTGAAATAATTTTATGCTTTATGAGAAAAAAATTGAGATTTTATAACTGCATGTGAAGGCAGGCATTTCATTCCATAAATCTCTGATTTTGACTCTATGCTTTTTAACTTTTATCAGTATATTTGCACTTCAGTGTTTAAGTTATTTACATTTTGATATAGGAAACAGTAATAAAAATGAAGCAAGGCACATATACTTCTGTTATGGGTCTGACTTCTAATTCCTAAAAGCACAATCAGCTGGAGTCAGAGAGATGCTTCATTTAAAAAAGTAATTGAAGATTCATCTAGGGAATGGTATATTTGAGAAATATGTGTGTTTCATGTAAATGTGTGATGCAACTTCACTTGAATTGGATGAATTGCTTATGATTGGAAGAGGAATGGGTCAAATAAAAACATTTTTCTTTTACTGAAAAATTTTGAAACATTTGTTTAATTCCCTTCCACCCCACCCTTGCCCCCACTCCAGCTTTTGGGAGTGCTTTTAGAAGGCAAGTTGTAATTGTTTGATGGATATTTTGATCATGTTATATGTTATGAATTTGTGGAAGACAAAATTCAAAAGATTACTGGCATGGTTAAGCATTCCCAGAAAGAGCAAACATGCAGTAAATATTTAATGAGTCCTAGTTTGGTGATGGTTTGGGATTTTCTAGGCCTAATTTTTATTTTCATATTTTTTATTTGTGGTTACATTTAAAGTGTTATGAATATCTACTGTCCTGGCAGACCACGGTATCTAGGGATTCTCAGAGTCTTAAGAAGTGTGGTTTAGGTGAACAACTGGAAATCTACGGACAGTCAATCATTGGAATTTACTGTGGGATCACAGGATGCTCTTCTGTGGCTGGGAAGCCATCAGTAAGGAATGGGTTTAGCATCACTAGGTCAGTCACACTACAGTGTGGACTGGCTGACTTCTTTAGATTTTTGCCAGTACCAGCTTCTGTATGAAACATGAACAAATTTGAAATTAATTTTGTTTGTTTGAAGAAAAACACAAACCCAAACAAAACCTAACTATTTTGACAGAATAAGAGAGTCACACTTCAGTGATCTCTCCCATGAGATTATCTTCTCATGCTGCTATAAATGATGAGTTTGGCATTTAGTTAATGTACAGTAAACTAACATGAAGGAAGGATCAGGTCCATGCTGTGTAGGTGTTACGTTAAAAATTGGTCCAGATAAGTAGTGCCTTTAAATTTTCATTCTGGCAAAAGGATTTCTGCTACTAAACTATTGAACTATATAAATAAAATTCTGATACTATTTTAAAATGTAAAATTATGATATTCTGATGTGAAAATCAAGAGATGGGAATAAACATAGCATTTCCTGCTCTAAACTATAGTTCACCTTTTTGTGGTGTAGTAAAATTTCATCTGCAAGTGATATGGTTTCATACAGAAAACTACTCTGCAAAGCTTTAAGCATTTACAGGTTGTTTTGCCTTTGGGGTGTGTTTATGTGTACATTTTTTTGTAGTAATCAATTTAAATCTTGGTAAATGACATTTAATTGAAAATTCATTACTTAGCCTCTTAGACTCCTAATTGTAGGCTCAAAGATATAACATATAAATAGAAAAATTCTTTAAGTAAAATGCCTAATTAGCTGGGGAGTATGGAATGGAGTGAAGGCAGTACTTCCCAAGGTGGGTTTTGTTCCCTTTCTGGTATTTTTGTACCACATTGATTCTCAAAATCTTTCATACAGTAGACTAACTTCAGCATTGGAACATGGTTTTTGCCATCTCAAGCTGTCTGGGGTGACAAAAACATCACCCTGGCAGATTGCTTTTATGGCTCTGAACCTTGTGAAGAATATTAGACCAAGGTCTTCAATTTTCTGGATTACTATTCTAATTAGCAGGCTATCATATCTTCAAAGATCACACTCGTTTGATAAGCTTTCTCCACTAGGTATGTGGCTGAGTTAACAGCTACCTGTTCACTTGGAAGAAGCTGTGCACAGCTTCCTCTGAGTCCTTTGTCAGAGAAGTGTGAAAAGTGTCTAAATAGATCAGGTGAATGTGAAACCAGCCTAATGGGTGATTGGTTCCCCTGGAGCATTGTCAGGACTTTTGATCTCACTTCTAGATGTATGTGCATTGATTTTGCCTTGGACTCTCCCCAGGCTGTTAATTTTGTCTGTGTGGATTCACAGTTTTTGTGATATTTCTGTACATTGGACTTGTCAGTCCAACAAGAACTGCTGTACTGAGCTTCCCTGTGGCTCCTGCCTGCTGGAACGCCGAGGTTTTCCTGCAGTGGACATGCTGAGAAACCACACAGTGTGTGGAAACATTTAGGTAATTGAAAGTGTGCTACACAGTTGGTCACTACATGCAGAGTCTGCTGGATGCATGGCAAGGTTAGATGTGGAGTGTGCCCAGACTCTGTGCGTGGCACATGCAGGGAGTGCTGGTTCTCACTCAAAGGGTTGTGTTTCTACTGCCTGCATCATGAAATTTCAGCTGGAACCATCACAAGCCTTATCTAACCCCCAGTTCCCACTGGTTACTGAGACAGATTGTAGTAATGCAGGCCCTCCTACTTCAGGAATGACAGTTGCAAGAGTTACAGCCAATATTTGGCCTTATTTTTGTTTTTGAAATGATAATGTTAAAAAAGCAGAATTTATCTTTTGACTTATAGGAAAAGTCTTTCTAATTGCTGAAGATACTGTTACCAATTTTTACACTGATTCATACTAGCTGGTTATTGGCTGTGAAGTAATATTTTCACCTTGGAAGTTTCTCTAAAGCTATTGTAATACATTGGATTAGGTTCTGCTCACTGTTACACCACTACATTTCTTAAGTGCTATGACCAGAAATGGCATCTTCTGTCCTAACCATGAAGAAAGTATTAGAGCATTGACAAAATGACTGTTGCTTAGAAGTGAGAAAATATGTATGAAACTTTGTTTGCTTGTTGTCTAGAATGAATTTTTACTGTTAGGATAGAACGAACATTTATTAGAAAATGAACATTTTGTTTAACATCAAAGACCTCCAAAGGAAAATGAATTTCTGAAGTCTAACTCATATTAATAAACTATTAGTTAAGGTGACTAATTCCCATGGATATTCAAGAATCCAGTTTAGTTTCTAGTGTTTTAAGCATACAGTAATGTTAATACCATTGTTATGCTCTCTGATGCAAATGTTAAAACTTGGCGAGTCTGCACTGGCAGACCCTGGTTGACATTTTCTCTTGCTGTAGAAGGGGATCTGTCATGGATGTGGAGAGACTAGTTTGCTCTAGTATGAGCAGATAAGGCAAATAACTGGACAAACCCCTTGCAAATGCTGTGGTGTTTTATTGCACTTTGGAGATTTCTGTAGTCCTATAGAGATGGCTGATGTGAGAAAGGCATTCCACTGAGGAGAGGAAATGGATCTCTGAAAGACAAAGCACTTGGATGCCCTCTCCAGAAATTCTGGATAGATCTCTATAGTTTTTAGTTAACCGTTTCTTTATTTGGGCTTTTTTTTAAGCTTTCTGGGGCAGCCTCCTGAACAGTGTGTGAATGGCATCGCAGGCTCAGGCTGCACTGCGTGTCTTTAGAGAAGGCACTACTTCTAAGTTGCACCTGTACAGCTACTGCTTTTATAGACCTTTAGCACTTCTGCTCACTTTGAAACAAATAGATCTGTCAGTACAAGGTAGTCTCTAGAGACTCATCACCAGAGTAGCCATGGCATTAAACATTAATCAGGCCACAGTAATTCAGTGACAATAAAGATGTGTGTAAGAATAACCTTTTGGTCTGAACCAATGGAGACTGGCTCTGTTTGAGGAGCTACAGATAACATGATAATCTTTATTAAGAAGTTTATTATTGCATGTTGATATTCTGATAGTGAAAGTACATAACCATATGGCAGCAGGTCTGATGAAATGGAAAGATTTTATTATACTGATAGGAATTTCTTATAGGGCTTAGATTTCATGGTGTCTGTCACTAACATTTCAATTTTCCAAAGCTGAGCTGTATTTACCTACAAGTAGATAAGTAATGGCTAGTTATTTATTTTATTTTGGAACAGGTAGGATTAGAGTTTAGATTGTATACAAAAAAAACTCCAAAACATTAATTACTAGGTATTTGTTCCCGAGAGGAAATTACTGTACCTAGAGAAAATTATTTTGCAGAATTAACAGAAGTCAAGACCACAAATGATAGCAGAATGAATTTGTAAAAATATCTGTCACGGGCACCTCTTTGTAAGTCTCTTAAAATAAGGCAGAGGTTTTGCTAACCTTTGTTTAGTTTGAACATAGAACGCTGCAGTATTGCTACTCACTGAAGTTTATAACAAGTTGCTCCATGATTCATTTGAAAATTATACAACTTTAAAATCCACTGCAGAAGTCAAGATTATTCAGTTTTAATGTCTCAGAAGAATTATGTGAAGACCGTATACAAACCCACAGAATTCTACCACACTCCCATTTTGCACTGAGCATTTATCACGTGTACCTTTGGCTTTTACTGACATGCCTAATGACACTTCCTACATTTCCTGTATTACATTTTCAACAGGCAACATTTTTCAAAAGCAGTCAGTGTTATCCACACTATCTGTACTGTCATGCTGCACCAGTGGGATTTTTAGGAGTTTCACTGTCAGTCAGTAATTGATAATTCAGTAAACTTAAAAACTGTTTCATCTTTCTCTTTCTCTATAGATTTTTCTTTGCCATTCTGTCATATTTCCTCTCCTGATCATCTGAAAGCAAGAAAGATGCTGTGCCAGCTCCACTACTTTTTGCAGAGTGAAGCTGGTCTTCAATTATAACCTTCAGAATTGGAATTGCCAACTAGTTTGGAATCTGGAAAATGTTATATTCTGTACAAGCCATTTCATAGGCACAGCAGACAAATTTTGGTCCTCTGCGGGATTAACATTTTTCTTCTTCATAAACTGTACCTGTTCTCTCTTCTGACTGAACCTCCTGCACCATGAGTGCTCTGTGGATGTGGATGTGCTCTGTATCTGATCAAGATCACAGTGCATGCACGAGAAAGGTAACTGTTTCCAAATTTTGAATTTATTCCTTATGTGTTCTGCTACAGTCATACCAGCAAATCCTTTTGCATTCCGTGTTTCCCTAGGAAAGAGGAGTTTGGGATTTTTTTTTGATTTTTTTTTTAGGAGACATATATTACCATGTAATTAATGTGGTCTGCATCTTTCTTCCTGAGTGTTCTTGAGATGTTCTCAGGAAAGAGAGCTGGTAACAGAGGGACTCCTTTTGCATTGACTTCTCTTTGCATTTTAAACCAATCCATGTAGCAGCCGTGGTCTGGGTTTCGGTGCATGCACATTGATGTGCTAACACTGATTTTGGGTGTTTTGTGCTTAGCACCATGCCATCTGCTGGGGATATTTTGACCAAACTTAGAATTCCTTGTGTAGCTCCTGGCATTAATCATCATGTATGATTTTCTTATATTTAAATTGTGATGTTATTGCATGAAAATTTTGCACTAACACTGCAACCCTTGGAGGCATCTGTAGTCTTCCCAAAGGCATCCATTGCTGGGGTGGCTGACCAGGGACAGTGCACTGATACAGTGCCTGTTCCTTTCTTCTAATCCTTAGTGTCATTCATAGCTCCTGTAGAGGTGGATATACAGTAGGACAAACCTTCTATTTGACTTTTTCACCTTTTTGGCTTGTCAAAATGTTTGTATTTCACAAATGAGTGGATTATTTCGCTGTGCCTTTACAGGGACCCAAATTTCAGATTGATTACTGGTTAGAGAGGGACATGCAAGAAGCCTGGACAGGATTCTAACAAATGCAGCATAAGTAGTGATCTGAATGCAGGCTGGGCACCTCTACTAATCCCAGATCTCTGATTGCATGTCCTCTCCTCCCACTGAAGTCAATGGCAGTCTCTCCTGTTTCTGTTCAAGCTGCAGTGTACCACCTGCTTTCAGATCCATGAAAGTCATACCCAATTTTAAGCTTTGCACTTCCTGGCAAACACAACAGAGATTCCACTCATGCAACTCTGACATCTGCCATGTCAACAGCTCAGCATCTTCCTGGATGGGATTCAGACAATCTGATGCCCACCAAGCAGCTCAAGCCTCTAGCGAGCAGTGCTGGAGCCCAAGTGAGAGTAGGCTCAGATTGGTATTTGGGCTTCAAGTTTCTGATTTAGGGCTCTTTTGTTTAATTTTTAATTTTTTAAAGCATCTATTCAATCAGCCTTCAGCAGGATATTGTAAAGCATGTAAAGGCCTCATTAAGGGCAGTCCATTCTAACAACAGAAGAGTGCTTAAATAATTTTCTGAATGTAAGCCTTGCATTTCAATTTTTTTTGGTAATAAAAGTAGAGCCATACTAAACCAGCTTTGTCAAACTGAGTTTTTAGTTCAGTAATTTAATTAAAGCCTGATAAAATTAGACCTACTCTGAAGCGGTTTTCCCATGGCCCTCAATTACAGGTTCTTAAACCTTAGGGAAAGGCAAAGCTGGTGATGAGTGTATCGTGTCTTGCTTCTCTGAATGATTTACTTTCTTATTTTATGTCACACTGAATTGATATCATTTTGGTTGAGCTTTATATATGCATACTATAAAATATTTGGAGTAGACCTCAGGAGTATACCTTTACTCACTGCTCCATGATACATGCTCAAATTTCTTCAGCAGTCTTCCAAGCTGAAATCCATGTAACCATTCCCCTGCTCTTTATATAAACCTGAACACTGCATAATGCTACCCAGCTCTGCACTTATTAGGATTATTTTTCTGTTGTTGAATCTACTTTAACATCCATCATCTGCCATCATCTCCAGCAATGATGGCAGAACCCTCTTGAATTTCCCTAGCACGATTTGAGTCTTATAAGGAAATACTACCTGCTTGGATATATGAGACTGCTTTATGAAATGTTTGGGACAGCTATGCTATTCATACTCCACAGACTGAATTTAAACACATGCCAGGGGGAGGAAGGGGTGGACAACGGGTGTCATTCCATTTCCTTCAGACACCATTAAAAATTACACATTAATATATGGTACTTAAACTGAAGGTCACACAGTAGTATGTGTGTAAGTTTCTGGATAAAATATAAATATTTGAATGTATACTTGCATATATGCTATCTGATATCTTGTATAGTTATCTTCAAATCCAACATTCATGCAATGACTTTATCATCTTTCTTGGAGCTAATACTTTCAGTTTGATTGCACTTTACTGTTTATCAGTGGAACATCAAAATGTCTTGGGTCTTGCCTAAATTCTTCTAAGTTTGGAAACCCTTGTGTTGAGGGGCTCTCACTAAATATTTATGCAGACAAGGGCTTGATCTTCACCTTTGATATGATGTTAAAGGGTGAGATATTGGTCACAACATCTTTGCTTGTTTGTTGGGTTGGTTTTTTTCCTCTAAAGGATAATGGGGGAAAAAATGACCTCTTTATATTCTAGGTGTAAGCCAATCACTTTAATCAATATTTCATCAGGAATTGTCTGATATACATCAGTTTTAAATCATCTTATTTGGTGGAGGGAAGGATTTTCTTGTTTATTTGTTTTTAATTTATTTTGGATCGGTTTATTTACTTTTTTTTAAAAGAAATCTAAAGGCACACTCATTCCTAATTTCTGGTTGATTAACAGGAAAACATCAGGAAATAAAAATAAGACTGAACTTGTTTTATACTGTGTGGACTTAATTGATTTGTTATTGGAATACAAAGACTACTGGTGCCATGGGATCTAGAGGGGAACTTCTCCTATCCTCGTTGGCTTGTATGAGCAAGGACAGGTCACACGAACCTCTTAAACTTGACTGAGTTCTGTTTTGTATGAAACATGGGGGGTTGCATGGTGTTCATATCTCAACCCAGTTCTCAGCATCTCCAAATCATTCTTAAACTAAGGAGTAAAAAACCAGAAATAAAAATAATAATACTAATGAGGAAAAAAAAAAAAAGGTGGTTTTGGGATATCAGCTATGTAATCCTTAAGTTTAAGAGGGAAGCAAAAATAGACTGGCTTCACAGCTTTTATGGTGTTTTGGGTAGAGCTAATTTTTGTCTGTCACCAGAATCTCCAAATGTTCTTGTTCTTATGGAGCCATGAAGATGTTTTTCTTGCCAGAAAACACCTACTAAGGAGCAAATTCTAGAGAAAGAAATAAAATTATTGTGTGGGTTTATAACATGCTATAAATACATGTAAATTGCACCATGGATCAAAAGCTCATTTATACCAGTCAGATAATGAAGCCACTTATTCTGAAGATTGAACTCAGAAGAAAATTCAACATTCTTAAGATGGTAATATCTTGGGTTTTTTATTTTATTTCTGTGTTGAGATCTTAGACCTGACTCAATGTATTACATACTCCTAATCCAGTATATATAGGGAAAAATGTTCACTGCCCCACAAAGTTAGTTACATTAAAGTTTATAACTGTAGCAGCCAAGCTGTTGTTTTTATTGCAAATTAAAATTTCAAAAAGTTTTTTTTCATTGTTCTGAACATTCATCTGTAAATACAGTTCAGTTAGATGTGAGGGTCTTTCAGAATGGTAAAACATTTTGGACAAATTCTAAAGATGTAGAAGTATCCCCCAAAATTCTCAGAATGTAGTGCTTTCCAGAGGAAAAGAGAACAGCTGAGAGCAATAGAAGGGGAGTACAAACAGATCACAATGTAGAGAGAAACAGATGGAGGATGTGTGCACACACCAGGATGAAGGGAAGAAATGTGCAGTAGAAGAACCATGTTTCCATGTAGGCACGTATGTCACCAGCCTCTATAGATCTCCATATTTGATGCTTTGACCTCTAAAATGACAGTGGTGCCCAGAGAGGAACAGTGGATCTGTGGCAATCTGTACAGCTACCCAGAGAATCTGGGATAAATCAGGCTGGAGGGATCTTCAGAAGGCTGTGCAGTCACACCAAATCCCAAGATACGTGAACTCCAGCTGTTTTATAAATTTGTACTGTAGTTTAAATTCTGATATGCCATGAAATTCTACAAAATGGGTCTGGGAAAACCTGTGAAAGATAATCCCCTTTTCTGAAAGTAATGTCAACTATACTTAAGCAACAGTCAGAAGTGGTTAGTCCAACATGTTCTTAAGAATTCTCCCTGCTAGACATTTCCCTAAGCACTGCAGGTAATCTATTCCTGTGCCTCAGCATTATCACAGTGTCAGGTGCCCCTGTACCACAGGCCGGAAGCACAGGGCACTCACTGAACTGAAACAGCAGGAGACAAGTGGGCACAACTTCATTTATCTCACTATCAGGTTCAAGATACTGCCTTACTTTGTGTTCCCAAACAGATAAATTCTACTACATTTACGCTGTGCTTTGAACTGTCAATTGTCATGGTAGTCATGAGAGTATTTATCTTGGGATGCTTCAGCTGGAAACACTTAAACTGAGCCTAATTGAGAGAGACTGGAAGAAATATCTTAATAAAAGGACTGATCTGAAAACAATTAAGAGTATACTTGGATAATTATGAACCTACATTAATTCAAGGACTTTCAGAAGAGGAATTGAGTGGAATTGTGTGAAGTATTTGCTGGATTGTTATACAAATGCTGCCATGCTTGTGAAAGTGAGGTAACCATTAGTTGAAGTTCATACAGCTGTGATAAAAAGCTAAGCCATGCAATTTATATCTGATCAGAAGAACAGAAGGCAAAGGTTGCTGAATGATACTAAAACTGGGAGAATGTCTGCATGGAGGCTTGGATTTGGGGACTAGAAGTGCAGAATTCAGACCATTAACCCCTGTGTAAATGAGCCCCTCCAGGCTTTCCAGAGCTGCAGAACAGTTCAGCTAACACCAGCATTTTGCTGAAGAAAGGTTGCCCTATTATGCTGAAAAATACCAACTGATTTCTAAAGAGCAGCAGTGTAATGATATCAGTAATGCTGTGAAAGTCTCTATGTGAAAGTCTCATCTTTAGTCCTTGTTGCTGCTGGGGTTATCACGACTTGCTACTTTCATGATGTTGTAGGAAAAAATATGCACTACTAGATTATCTGTTATCACTGTCACAGCCCAACCCTCTCTGCTGCTAACATAAAATGGAATTATAAGCATCAAAGGGAAATGAAAAATCAAATCCAATTGCCTACTGAGTGACTCAATTGCATTTGCTGTTTATTAGATGTGATGACAAGATAAAATACCATCATTCCTGGGCAGTTCAAAAGCAATCATTGGCAATTTATTTGATAGTTATCTCTTTAGGCTCTGTCTTTATTTCCAATCTGCACAAGAAGAAGTATTTATCTGCCTAAATTTAGCCATTTTCCTTGGATGTCTGTGTTTGCCGGCTTGTCTTCTAGTCTGCCTAGGAGAGATGGAAACACCTTCAGAGGATTTTTGAGTAGGTGTTGAACTCTGAATCACTGTCTGGGAGAGCCCACTGAAGCCTCTTTTTCCTTATTTTGTTGGTCAAGTTGCCTCCTTTATATAACAGTTGAAAGTTAGACACTGACTTTCCCTCTTGATATAATGTGAGCCCTCTGGATGTGAGCTGATAAACTCCATGCCATGCTTCCCCTTTCTTTCTTATTGTTCTTGGGACAGGTAGGTATGCAAGAAGAAAAGTCAGTACAAGCCAGCCTTTGGGAAGAAGAAAGGTTTTTTTTAATAAAACCCCCTATACCCCAAGGCTCTGCCTCCAACAAAATTCAAAAGCAAATATCTAGGATTGAGAATGAGAACAGGACAAACATATCTGTCCACCGTCCTCTAGTCCTTTCCCTAGGCCCTGTATTATTTTTCATAGAGAAACATGCTGGGGTAATATTATGTAGAAA
The DNA here is from genome assembly GCA_013400975.1 of Atrichornis clamosus. Taxonomy (NCBI): domain Eukaryota; kingdom Metazoa; phylum Chordata; class Aves; order Passeriformes; family Menuridae; genus Atrichornis; species Atrichornis clamosus. The sequence goes on from WBMZ01003931.1 coordinate 19,276, forward strand.
GTGCTGACAGATATCTCTTCTACAAATTTGTCCAGTTTCTCCTTAATCCAAATTAAATTATAAACTTTCACTGTTATATGGCAGAGTGATCCACAGCTTTATTAATTTTGTATGAAAAAACAACCCTTTTTGTTTTCAGTTTGGGTTTTGCTAGCCTCATTTGAGGCCACTTGCTTCTTGCACTGAAAGAGCTGGTGAATGGGCATCTTACCTAATTATCTCTATGACATTCACAATTGTGAAGCTCTGTTTTATATGTCTGTTTGCTTTCCTTGATTTCAAAGTCTTGGGCATTTATGACAAGGATTTTCCTATCTTTTAAACAACCTTGTTTTCTCTCAGTGAGTTCTGTCTAGCCCCACTTTTTGAGAGGAGAACACAACTTTCCACAATATTTCCCACTGGCCCCTCACCCTTTTACCTGGTCTGATGTGTCCCAGGATTCACTGATGTTTCATTTTTCAAAGGTGTAGTTTTTGTGCAAATTTGGAACAGCACAGAGCAAACACAAACATGTTATCCTTCCAAATTTAAGGTTCCTATTCTGAAGCCTGAGAGCACTGAAAACTGACAAAGGAAATGTCATCAGGACTGTGTTAGGGGGCCAGGTGTAGTTTCTTTTTTGTTGTTGTTTGCATGGTTTTTAATAGCTATTAGATATGTTTCATCTTAGGAAAAAACTCAAGAAGGGTTAAAAGAGGAAATGGAAAAATTCAACCATGTGCTGATTCTTCATGCTTTTGCACGTAGATTTGAAAGTACACTGCAGTGAAATGATACAACTGTAGTAAAAGCCCTCTAGGCTGAATTTACAGGGCTCCTATGCAAGCTGCTGCAGAAGAATAAATCCTATTATGGGATTTCTGAAGCCAAACTGAAGAGCTGACAAAAAGATGGGTCAGTTCAACTAATCAGCTTTGTAAATGTATTAACATTTCATTCAGGAGAGATGACCTAGAATGGTCAGCTGCCTGCAGTGTCTGTAGGACTGAAGACCAGTGCTGCAGAGCCTGCCTTACAGGAGTGTGGTGTTGCTCTGTGCAGGGAAGCTGCCTGTTCACATCTCTGGGTGATGGGCGTGAGAGGTGAGCACAGTGACTTCGCCACTCAGATACACTCACAGGTCTTGCTTTATGCCATGATTAGACTGAACAAGCATCTCCCAAGGGATTTTACCCAGTGATCATCCTGCAGAGGCCCTATGTGAAAAATACCTAATACTTGACAGATGTGTAGCTGCTGTCCTAATTGTAACACAATTGCAGCACAGAGCAGGCAGCAGCTATTGTGTTCACAGGGCTAATTTTAGCATAAGATGGCTACAAGCATTCTAATGGCTCTGTTGATCACACCTTCACTGGTGAGATAGGAGAGGCCCTGATTAGGCAAATTTTGGTGGTAATTAGCTGTGTCAAAACCAACTTAATTGAAGTCAGAACAACCACTGTTTGGAATGAATATGTTTGTGGCAGAACTGGAACCCACATGATTAAATAAGGGCAGGTTTCTCTCCTAATTTTACTTTACTGTCTTTCCAGGCTACTGTCTATGAATTTGAACAGTCATTAATTAGATTATAGTGGCTCTACAAGCTGCAGAAATGCTTGTAAAAGAGCCCTGACCCTGTGATTTAGCAAATGGGAATGCCAAGGGTTAATGGAAAAGGGTTGCTTCCTAGAAGCAGTTGGTGATATGCAACAGTACCAGGCAAGTCCTGAGCAGCAATTCCCAGGTGTGTAAAGATGGTCTGGTGCCTGCAGTGATGATGTGGCTCAGAAAGCAGGAGCTACTGCTGCTGGTGTAAATAGAGATGTCAGTAAGACAATTTGAGTATACTGAGCCTTTGTTGGATTATTATCTGTGTACACAGCAAGAAGGTGCTGGATTTCCATAGCCTGGGTCACTATCCTTTTATTTAGGCCAATATCAAAGCCAAAGGGAAGCATGAATTATGTGAAATATAACTAATCCTGGTCAAGGACAAAGTACGTGTGTATGTGCTTGGTCTTTTTGGTTTCTCATTTTTGGGATGGGTGTGAGGAGATGGGATTAAGTATTACGTGTTCCATATAGTACTATTAGGCATTTATATAATGCAATGACTCCCTGTTTTTGATGCACTAAGTTTTACTTCCAAATGCATGAAGATGGAGAGGATCAAGGTATTATGTGGCACCCAAATAGAAGTTACAGCGAGTGAGGTGTAGTGAAGAGTGGCTCTGTAGAGTTCATTGGTCTTGGGAGAAATAAGGAGGTTTGCCAAAACACAGATCATTGTAAAGCTGTTCCTATGAGCAGAAGGAAGAATGGATTTATACTTTAGGCTGTCTTGTTCAAAATTTGCTGCTTCAACATCATAAATGTCAGTCATGTTAGTCAGATATCTGGGGTGCATGTGTTTTTCCAATGGGTACTTGATACTAAGGTCTAAAAGGGGTTTCAGTGCAGAAGTACCATTTCATTCTTCATTCCTCATATGACCATGTGTTATCCCGAATGATAGGAAGACATTTCACATCTGCTAGCATCACAACTATTCCCTAGAAGATGTTTACAACTAAAAATGAGTTCTATTAGGAATACTTGAACTAGCATTGTTTATATGTTGTGACTATATTAAAAAGTTGTGTTGAGCATGGACACAAACATGATTTTTTTAAAAACTGGGGATGCTGCAGATTCCTACATATGTGGAGTTCTGTGCACGTTCACAGTGGTAGATGAAGACATGATTATGTAGATGCTCATCTTGTCTGTTAAGTCAGACAATGCACAGATAAATATAGGCCTAGAAAAGAAATCTAGTGAAACATTTGACTTCATAAAACAAAAGCTCTGTAGGAGGACAGCAAGGTTACAAACTTAGGAGTCAAAGACAACAGAAAAAAAAAAGATGAAAGTTAGTTTGTGCTTTTGATCCTGCAGCTTTCTTGTTTCTGTCTGTTTCCTTCCAATATCTTATCCTGGCTCATCCCACCTACCAGTCTGCTTTCCTTGCCATGTATCCTGGGTGACAGGAGCAGAAGCATTGAAACCCAGGAGTGAGAGAGTGTTTCTGCTTGTGTTTCTCTGCCTATTGCCTCGAGAGCCTGGGCTCTCCTGCTGGTGCCAGGAGACTGAGCATTTGTGAACTGCATGGGAACAGCTAAGTAGTATTTTTCATAGAAATGGTGAAAAATACATTCCTGATGACAAGGAACACTCGTACATACCAAAATGCTTAAAAAGATTGTGAATATTGTTAACAGGGGCAAAAGGGAAATTTCTACTAATGATAATTATTACAAATGACTGCAGTCCTTCTGATACAATGTCCAAAATAAAAAAGCCCCAGTTAAACCCGTATGGAACAGATAAATCTGCAGTTCCATTTCTTTAAATAAGAGAAAGTTCTAAAATTGCCTGATACTTCCATTATAACAGTTACACATTATAATGGTAGACTCTGTAATGGCACCTGTTAGGCTGCATTGCTTGCTCTGATTGTTTTCATTTACATCTCTCTGTTATGATTTGGCTCATGGGCTTTCCCAAAGTTTTTCAACTGCGTAAATAACCCCTGTCTCACCTGTTCCCAGGATGCCATGTTTTTTCCTGTTGATTTGTCTCTACTAGGGGGAGTTTCAATGACTTTGCAGTTTGTTGCATAGGTCTGACCATTGCTTGAGAACATTGTGTGTTACAATATTACAAGTAAGACCTTAGAATAAATGAAATAGATGCTTTTTAGGAATTATTTGCTTACTGGTGTTTATTGACTTGTTTGTAATCAAGAATTTTGGTATTAGAAAATTAATGTTGTTGTGTTCCATCTCTGTTGGAGTGTTTAAGGACATAGATTTCTCTGTACATGTGACTGCATCAAACTATTTGTTAAAAGAAAGCAAGGTTTATTTGCTAACATTCTCATGACCAACAAGACAAAAATAGTAAATATGTTGCTGGTGTATAGTCTTGTTTTGTTTGTTTTTAGTGGCAAGCTGTTGTTTTTGGCAAGTTAAGCTACTTTATGATCTTTCCTTTGGGTAACTGTTGGAGTGTGCTGTGTTTGTAACATAAAGAGCAGTGCAAAATCGCAAAACTCTTAAAGCTGAAGCGACCTGTCCAATTTTTGAGAAATGGTCATTTGCACTGACAAGTGGATTGAATTGTATTCATACTAGTTCTGTTGAAAGGATTTGCAATAAAATTGCCAAGTACAAATTTCAGTATTAGCTACTTCAAGGATTAAAAACACCCACACAAGTAAACAACGTATAAACAATTGTAGGTTAAGAAAAAAAAGGATTTTTCTTGTTATATTCATCTCTAGATTTTCTTTGTCTGTGACGTTTCATTTTCTTTCAGTCATGAATATTACAATGTTTTTTGGTTTTAATGAAAACTAAGTTTCTCAATTGATGCCTCATATCAGAACTTGACCCTTTCAGAAACAAACTAGCACAAAACTTGAAGCAGAATTCAGAATAAACAATGCTGTCTTGAGGCTGCACAGAAGTGTTTATTAAACAACTCCATCAGTATCATGCTTCCAGCCTTACTGTATACTCCTGAGTTACTGGTAGAGTTTAAGACCTGGAGTTTTTAGTAGTTCAGCTGTATTTATGTTTGCCTTGCATAGAAATGAATAATCTAATGAATAACCATTAAATGACTGAAGTATGAATTGAGGTTTGCAAAACAGATGTGAAGAAAATAAAGATATTTTAGCAAAGGTCCTTTTTTTTGTATTGTCTCCAATTGAGGCTTATCTCTCTAAGTGTAGAATTCTATTCTACCAATTGACAATTCAAATTCAAAGCTTTGTATTTAGATAACTGACCTCCTCCTCAGAATACCCTCAAACACAGGATTTAGTTTGATATTTAGGTTGGTTTTACAGATGTCCAAATCCTATCAGGCTGAGCTCCAGTCTCCTTTAGCTTTATGGAACATTTCCAGAGAAAGTATTGAAATTGATAGATTTCATGTCTCAGTTGCTTCCACCATTACCTGGTCTCAGTGCTTGCTCATAAATTAACTTGGCGCTTTTAGATATTTAGATATTTCTTCTGTCATCCTGTTCTGGATTCTCAACCTCACTAAAGTTTTCATCGTCTTTTTGGATATGTAAACTTACAGAATCAGAACAAGCATATGCTATAGCCAACAGTAAGTTCCTTATAAACAGCCAGACTGAAAACAGCTGCATATCTCTTCAAAACAAAGTAGTACAGTAATATGAATATTATAACTTTTAAGATAATGAGAGTCTAGGAGCTAGGTGAGTCTCAGCTGTTGTAAGCTGGCCTACCCAACCAACACTGCAGTAGAGGGAGTAGGATAGAAGTTGTAGGTAAGTTTTTTTGCTGGGGACTCCTGAAGCTGCTTGACTCTGACAGTGCTAGCACATATGTTTTAAAATTTTAATGTTATGGTGGCATCTGACTTAACAAACATTTTAAAATTACCCCAGAATTGTCCAGCTCTTAACTGTCTTTGTAGTGTGGTGCTTGTCGGAATGATTAAGATCCCAGCATCCATCTGGGATCATGTCACCTAGAGAGAATTTCTATCACTGTTCATCTCAAGTCCAGTGCTAAACTCGCCTTACTACCTCCCTGGTTATTTCTTAGAGCTGGGATGTGACAAACAAAAGTACTCCACAGGAGCCACTCCCAGCCCCTTACTCCCCAACATTAATACATGTGAAACATGTGCAGGGTGTTCTCCTTACTTGCACAGCAGTCTGATGGCTGTCCCGCTATGAAGCATTTCCTGACATGGATAAACTAGAAAAGTTGAGTTTAAAAGAACTTTAATTAAAATTTTTTTTTTCAGAGTCTCCTGCTGACTGGAGCCCTGTAGTGCTAAGAGTACACTATACTATAAAAGCTTTTGAATCTAATGGAAAAAACCCTGTGGTTTGCAGCCAGTGATAGATCTGATCTGTGTTAATGTTAAATATGTTATAAGATAAAAGAACTTAAGGTACTGTGTTCTTACTAAGGGGAAAAATCTGTCCTATTTAGAAGTTTTGAAGATGTACATATCAATTTATTTTCTCAGCAATTTCTAGCAGAAGTGATTATTTAAAATTAATCTGATCTAGTTTTCATTTAAAGTTTGGTGGTGGGGTTTTTTTTTTAATTATTTTTTAATCTCATATTTTCATGTGAGCTGGTCCAGAAAACAAAGCTTAGTTATTTGCATGTCCTTTCCCTCCATGTCCAACACCCTCCTCCCAAAAGCCCTGCCCTCAGAAAAGCCTCATGGCACCAGTGAGTGTCGGAAAGAGCAGGGACATAATAGTGCCAAGTTACCTTGCACAGCCCTTAGTCCCCTTCCCAGCAGTGGGGCTGTAAATGGCACATTCCTTGCTTTGTCCCATGGCTTTGCTTTAAGGATCTGAAAATGGGATCCCATATTCCCAATTCCCTGGGACTGAGGGCAAAGAATGACTGTGGCTGTCCATGCTGGAAAGGGCACCTTCATCAGAAACCAGCACAGTTATCACAGAGGTTGTTTGTTGGTTCATAATCAAAATTAAGCTACTAAACTTAGCTACTAAACTGGGGCCTCGGCCCTCAGTTCCCCACAAGTGCCACCTGAGGCCTGAGCTCTGTGGATGTCCCTCGCTGTGGGTCTTCGAGGTTGAACGTCATAAATCCCAGTTTATAAATTTGTTTCTAGAATATCAAAGTCTTTCTCTTTCCTAGAAATGAATTCCTGTTTGCTTTCTTTGAAAAAAAAAATGATACTTCTTTTAAAAACCCGAGTTAGATTTGCCTATCCAGTTTCATGGAAACCTGTGAGGAAGCCTGCTTTCCCTGAGCCACCAACAAGTTCAGTGTGTGGGTAAAAGGCATTATTTAGATTCTTTTGTAAAACATCAGGAGTAAAAATGTGTAACATAACATTATCAGAAAAGGCTTAAAATCTCTGTGATTTTAATGCTTCTGAGGAAACCATGGCTGAATGTAATGACAGAAAAGGCATTAGAGTAACTTTCATTAAGGAATATTTATTCTATGCTTTTCTCCTTTGTTGTATAAAACTTGCAAATATCAGGCAGTTGTGTCCTGGCAAGGAAGCAGCTGTGAGGAGCCTCTGGGCAGTGGATATGGCTGTGGAGCCAACAGGAAAACATCATGGCACACAGCTGAAGGATGTGAAGCAGTAAATTATAATCCAGAGTAAAGAACACCTGCCAAGGACTGCGGCTTGTGTAAACTTCTCTCAAGTAATTTCAAGGGATGGGAAGGCAGATTACCAATATTGCTATGAGGTAAAAATTCTGCTTTTCCGCTTCAGAAGGCCCCAGAGATCCACAGATATCTCCTGGCAGGTGTCAATACTAAGCTGATAACTTCAAGGTAACTTTGAAAAGTCTGAGCACAACCCAAAAATGTTATGGACTTCATTCCCTTAAAGCTTAAGGGAGATTTTAGTCTCTCATATCAGTCCCCTCATCAGTAAGTATATTTACTGGAAGTCTTACACGTAGTGGCAGAAGTTACTCTGGTACAGGTCATACAGTAAAACATCCCTCAGGCCTAGCAGTCACCAGCCTTGGTGCTTGTGGCAAGTGTTACTGTAGAATGTTGAACTCATATTTTTTTAAGATCTATAAAATATTGTCTTCCTCTAGGTTATTTTTCTTAAATGTGTTGGAGTCTTATCAGAGGAAATAATCTTAAAGACACAATAGTTCTGTTTTTTTGTTTTTTTAATGGGAGGCTTTGGCACAAAGTGACACAATTTTATAGCCTCAGAAGAGCTCAGTCGGCAGACTTTAATTTTTTTTAATGCAATTTTGTTGCTGTTGCTGCAGTAGTTGAATCTGTTGTGTTCCACACAGAGAGCAGCACTACAGTTATCCAAAGCATGGCCTCAAGCTAGCATCTGAATCAATGTCAGTTTGGGATTTCAAACCCGACTTCTTGCTTGGTGTCTGGAACTATTTTATGAAGAAATAGCTTAGCTATTCATTCTGCATTCACCTGTGAGACCCCTCAGTCCTTTGTTCCTCATTATGCAGAAAACCACTCTTTAATAGAGATATTTACGACTTTTTATTACTGTAAATGATAGACCTGTCTCTGTGTTCAGAGTATATCTCAGCTGAAATGTTCCCAGTCAGCTGCTCTAAGAATACTTACCCTTTAAACTCTGTCTAGATAAAGCCACGATTTTTTATTTTGATGAAGCCCACACTTTTCATGAAACAAGCTAAATATATTCCATAATTACATAAATGTTTTTATTCCAATTTGTAGCTTATTTTGGGGCATCTCAGACAATGTTTGTCGTATTTGTATGTTCGGTTCTGATCATGCATTTACTGGGTATACAGGATGATCTTCATCAAGCAAGTGAGGTGGAGGTCAGACACACTGAAGGTCACTCATGATCATTAGCAAGAAACTGCTTTAGCAGAACCTCTAGTGATGAATCAAAATGTGAGAGTATGTCACTTAATACAGGGTTCATCCAGAAAAAACCAACATTTTTCTTCCGAGATTGGACAGCTATGAATTGAGGAAATAGCAACAGTGATGGGGATATGTGATTTTTAAAATAAAAGAAGGAATAGCCTCAATATAAAGCTCTCTAGCTTTATGCAATACGTGATAGTAAGATTAAGAGATGTCTTATTGCTTTATCATAGAAGAATTGGATTTGGGCATGCACTAGAGAAATAGGATTAGCTGCATCCAATAGAAATTTAGCTTTATGGGTCATATATTCAAGGGGAAGTACTATTAGAAGAGCAGAAGAGGAGAACTGGGGAAAAAAACCTATTAACAATAGGCTGAAACCATGGTCTTGGCTCATCTTAGCAGGATGGGAAGGAATCTGCGTGTAGAATTCTTCCTGGCAGTCAGGCATCCCATATTTTCACTTCTTTGATCAAATATGGTGAACTTGGTCCTTTGTCAGAAAGGCCCCTAAGTGCCTTAAGAGCACTCTGACACTAAATGGAGAAAGTGCTTGAAAGGATCTCACAAGCAGGCTTGAAGAGATTAATTCCATAATGTACCTCTGGTTTTTTGGAGTGGTAGTGTGATGAGACTAAGAGAATATGTTTAGTTATTCTCCTGAAGAAACAGATATAAGTTCCTGAAATGGCTTATGGGACTCGAGGAGAAGGACCTGTATTTCATGATGCTTCTCTCAATTTTTCCCTTCTAGTCATTCACTCTAAGAATGCAGTGCAGAGGGAGGTGGCCTGTTAAGCATCCCCCAGCTTCCTATGCTATCCTGTTGGGGGGTTGTTTTGAGAACTGCATCAAAAAAAATGTGGTATGTTTAGCCCGTAACTGTTGTTGAGTCATCATTAAGAATCAATTGCTTCTCCATATCGATAGTTCTACTTTTTTCCTAAATTAATTAATTTAGTTTACACACTGTCTACTGGTTTAACTGCACCTAGAGGTGCATCTTTGTATCTCTCTGTGCCTAAGGCTTAAGCACAATTTATTTGGTTCTTATAACAGCTTCAAAGAAACAGGATGCCACAAGTTGATTTAAATGAAAATATTAATGTACTAGAGAGTTGTCCTTGCAGAATTTGCTGTGACTTCTGTATTCCCTGTATTTATTCATACAGGATAGTTCACCTACTTGCACAGCATTTATTGGCATGTTCAATATGATTCTCAAAGTCTGTAGTACATGGATTTTTGGTTTTGAGCATGACTCGTGTTTCTGCTATTACTTGGAAATCAGTCTGTACATAATTTCTTTAAATTTCTTTCTGTCAGAATCAGATGTATCATTTTAAGGGAACAAGCCCACAGGGCTTCCATATTTTGTCAGTGTGCAGAAAGTAATTTCATGAGGAATGTTTTTAATATCAAATCTCTTCTCTGTTATTTTAATATTCTGAAAGTTTACTGTATGACACAATAAAGTTTCTGACAAGAGTGATTACATCTTTGGCATTAGGACAGAACTGGTTATATTTTCTGCAGTATTTGTCTATTACTCCCAGCTCTAGAAGGACTTTAATGTGCTCTGTAGATCTCCTTGGAACTTATTCATTCACTTGCAATTTTTAATTAGCAAGAATGTTAAATAAGAACACCTCTTCCATGAAGGCATCTGACTTTTGCTGGGAATTTCTGCAGCAGAGTGATACTCATTCTGAATCTTTTTCTACAGCAGATCCAAATGGAACCCATCTGTCATAGCTTGCATGATAAAGATTTGAGCTTTTTTGCTTTGACTAGTCAAAAAACCCCTTGCAAAATAAAAAATTAAGACTAAGTGGTTCAAACATGCATGCTTGCACCTAAAGGCACTCAAATTTAGACTGTGGGTCTTCAGTTTTATTTTCAGAAAGTATCTGGTCCCCTCTGGATGTCTTTGGAAAACAGGAGTCAACCACTTTTAACTGAACACCCTCTTTTAGAGTTGTTAACCGTATGCAACTAATACTAATTCTAGACATGTACCTACCATTTTGCAGGCATCCAGTTTGCAAAATGTGCTCCAATTCATGCAGAAAATGAGTTGTTGAGCAAGCTGGAAACTTAGGGGTTTCCTATGTCATGTCTTGCCGCCATTGAGACAAGGAGTACTGCTGCTCTGGTCTACTTGCAAAACATTGTATTTAGGACTAAGCCTTTATTTGAGCAGAGGAAGGTAGAAAAGTTGCAAGAGACATGAGCATGAAGGAATCTAAACCAAACTGTGGGAGAGTCTTGTAAACAAAAGGCTGATTTGATTTAATCACTATCACTGGAGGACTCAGGTAAAAATATTGCACAAGATCTTGTATGTCTGGAACACTTTAATGCTTCAAACTCTCCTACAATGACCTTGCACATACAAGATAAACCTAATTAATGTGTTTAATAGTTATGAGACCAAGTCCACCATTTGGCACTTGGAATAATAATGGAGAAGACAATCTTCTCTATCTTGACAATGCTAATGTTATAGAAGATTCCTTCTGTTCTTCCCTTTTCTCACAATATTTGAGAAACTCAACATGGGGCAGATGGCATGGAGGAAGTAGGAGTGCTATTTTTCCACAAAGAAGGTAGGAATGTGTTCAGTATGTAGCACAGCAGGCTGTTTCCTTGCTAGATCGTGTGCATCCAGCCACATGAGCCTGGTGTCTCCTATACTGATATTCCAATCAAGTGCCCATTCTAGCCCTTATGAACAAAGCAGGTCATATATAATTGTAGTGCTTCCTTGAATCACAAAACACTAAGAACAGATCTTTTTCTGAATTTGCATTTATGTTCGTCAGTCTGTTGACTGCCTCATGTGGTTTTTTTGGCATTTTGCCTCTTTTCCATGTTGCAGGTAGGAGTGTTATAAAAGTTGCACAAAGATGATGCCCTAGCTGTTAACTTTATGATGGCTAGCTCTGTCACAACCTTCTTTTATTCTCAACAAAAAGAAAGCAATTGCCTTGAGTAATGCAAAAAATTGGCAGAAGTTACAGATGGCACTGTCAAATAGTGAAAGAAAAAAATAATGTCCCATCTACAGTGATTTGTCTGGCAGAATTTAGGATGCTTCTGTCATTTCCCTGACACTATGCTATACTTATCCATGGCACATGGACAAGACTTGTCATTTAGATAAGAGCCAAAGTGAACAGAGAAAGCTGAGCCACAGTAGATTTATTAGTTTGGATTGAATTCAGAAGAAAAACTGTTGTTGAGAGTTTTGATATTCACTTTACATGATTCTGCACTTGCTGTAAACTATAGCAGCTTGACCCAATAAAGATGTTTCTTTTTTTTAAACCTATCTTTGTCTGAAGTTAAAGTGCAGTATCTCTCTGCATACCTTGTAAATGGCTCACCTATGCTGTTGATAAAACTTATGCATAAATATGGTATCAACCTTGTGTCATTTTTGTTTTTAAAAGCCACCCAAATAAATAGAGCAGTCCTAGCAATCTGTATTGTTTGATGCACAGAGTCAATTCCCCAGCTTCCAGCCTTTTAATGTTCTACACTACGTTCTGTACAGCAGCCATATGTCATTTGAAACAGTGTATTGCCTTTCCAGGTGTAATTTGGTTTACAACATGTTTATTCTCAGCAGGCTTTTCTCTGTTCTAGGCGTGACTCTGAAATCACTTCAAGATGACTTGCACAATGCCATACATTTCAATAATAATAATAAAAGCAACTTAACAAAAAATCCCCGAACCAAAATCAAACAGAAAAAAAACCTCCAACCACCAAACTGAAAGTAAAGTTTGTCTTATCTTCATTGGAATAGGTCCAGAATATGTCAGTGGAGAGACATATTGAAAGGACTTGTGAAAAAGCGGGTTTAGTTTTGGTAAAGAAAACAGGAACAGGAAAGTCTGGGAGATAGGCTGTAAACACAGTTCTAAGGATCCTCCCCTTGTCGCTTGGATCCTGAGCAGTCCAAGCAACCTTAGGAGAACTCACTTGTTCTCTGTGCCCTTTTCTGCTTCCCCTCTGTTCTCCCTGTATGTCTAGCCTGGTTGGTCAGATGCCACCACAGTCAGAGGTCCACGAGGTGCTGCTGCTCTGCTCGCAGTGGTGTGGGGAGGAGCTGTGAGTGTCCTGCTCTGCTCTGCCACTGAGAAGCTCTTTCTCAATATCTGTCTGACAGGAGGGGAAAGGATGTGGCAGTGCCTCAGAAAACAGGTTGGTTTGGTGTAAACCCTGGCAGCATGTCTTTGATGTGCAGGGTTTGGTCACATATTTATGACCTCAATGAACTCCGTCAAGGAGTACCTTCATGGTCTGGACCCAGGACATTGACAGGTGTTTCAGATGCTTTGATTTAGAGGATAAGTTCCTGAGAACTCTCTGTATCTTCACAGGCATACTTCAGGAAATTGAATAGGTCACAAACCCTTCTCTGACTATGAATGACAGGGAAAAAAATGCTTTGAGAGGTCTGGTTAGTAGTGGAATATGCTGAATTATCTTGTTGCACATTGTTTCTTCCTTTCTTATTTTAAATGTTTTCTCAGTATTGACCCAATGACAGCATCTCTCCTAAGAGGTACTGGTCATCAATCACCTTGGATGCCATCTTGTAAGATCTATGTATTTAAAATAATAAGTCACTTTGAAGGAGTTACTGGAGGCTCTCCTGGACGTAGCCTGGTTGTGCTGCCCTGGCATTTTGATGGTGATGAATTTCACGGGCATGAGAGGGCCCTGGGCTGGTGCAGAGTCAGTGTGGCTGAGGGTGCATCTCTCCCACGTCTGTATCCCATCACAAGGAGGAGGCAGTCATTGATGGCTTTCAGCAACTTCTCAGGATCTTTATAATGTATGTTAGAGGCTCTGATGTGGTGTGAGAAGGGGACTGGTGTTCCTTACCCGTGTAGAGAAGCAGTTGAAACCTGCTGTGCTTCCTCATTCCTCAGTATGAACGCAGCAGTAACTGGTATTTTTCTTTTCTCCAAAGAACTTGCATAATGCCTTAATAACTTTCTTACTCTTTAGTTTGTTCTTAAGTTTATAAAATACTAACTTCCTAGAGCTAAGAACTAGTATACATTGGTAGGTTTGGTCATAACAAAGATGGGACCTTGGAGAAATTGTGTAGTAGGAGTGGAATTAAGTCGCTATAGTTCAATATTGAAAACAATAAAGGGAGTAAATATCTAATGGGAAATAGCTTGAGACCGCACTGTTAGTGGGAACAAATGTAAAATGATGAGGATGTAAATCCAAAAACTCTGAGAAAAAAGAAAGGAGGCATAAATCAAGCAACTCAGTTGCTAGATACGACAGTACTGTTTTTCCTACTGCACTCCAAAGGACAATGAACATAGTAAGAGGCTGATGTAGGGCTAATCTTTCTTCAGAGTGCTCTCACTGGAGTCAGTGAGTGAAATTGCAGTGAAATGTATATTAAAGGAAGAATTTGATCTAGAATTCTCAAACCTTTACTTAGATTCTTCAAAACATATCACTGCAACTAGAACAAGTTACTTAAATCAATGACCAGACTTTTGGAATAACCTCAGCATACCTACATTTCTCCCACATAAAATCGAGTATATCCATGCAAAAATCACGATCCTAATTAAACCTGATGGGGTTGGGGGGACACCACCAAATGGAAGCATGTGAAGGTTATGTTTCAGCCATATGTTTGGAAGCAATAATGACACAACTGCAATTCTCTATTACTCTTCAGAGTTGATGAATTAGTTTAACACCAGATTTTGCTGGTGTAGTCCAAGTTGTGAGTGCAATCTCACTGGCAAAATTTCCAGTTCCCCTTTGTGTGTTGGGGATGGATGGATGGATCATAAATATGGATAGCACATGACCTAAACCATTGTAGTGTTACCTAATGAAAAGCCATTGCCTGTAAGTCTCCACTGAAGCAAGAAACATTTCTACCCTGGAAAACATTAATACTATTATCTTCCTTCTTTTCCTAGGAAGCCGTTATTTTGTTTACCAGAATGTCACAGTACTTCAAGAAAATTAAAGAAAAATACAGGAACAATTTTACTCTGTCAGACCAAAAGTCTCTGTAGCCATCTTTTGTCTTCTACTGTGGTAGTAGGGAATAGAAGTAAAACAGGATAAGTGTGGAGGGATTCACTTCCATAGGCTGTGGAAATCTGCAGTCAAGACACTGTCGAAGTTGGAGACTGCATGAATGTGTTAGTGTCCGTCAATGGACCTATTGTCCATAAACTGTTTAATTCCTTTTTGACCTTGCTTGTTTTCCTGATCACCCCAGTGTTCTGTGGCAAAATAATTAATGAACTATGTAAAAATATTTATTCTTCTATGCTTTTAAGAGTAGCACTAAATAATATGACTTGGGTAATTGTGATGTTGTGAGAAACAGTAAATAATCACTTCCTATTCATCTTCTCCACATTGATAGAGATGCATGAAATGAGCATACTCCATCTTTATTGTCAGGTTTCCACTCTGAAGAGTCCTTCTCTATTCAATCTCTATTTTAAGAAAGTCATTTTGTGTTTCTAATCATCCTTTGTTGCCCCTTTCTGCTATGTGTGTTATGAGTTTACAAAAAATGTACTCATGATTCAAAATGTGAACACCCAAAGGATTTATATAAAAACATAATGATATTTCATGTTTTGTTCTCTGTTCTTTCCCTAACAATTTTTTATTTACATTTAGACTATTGGGCATTGAAATGATATTTTTATCAAAGTAACTGTAATTTTTGAGTAATATCAGAGATATTACATTACTTTTTCAGTAGGAAATGATAATTTCACATAATTTTGTACTTATGTTTTCCCCATGGACATTTTTTCACTTGTTAATGATGAATTTTATCTGCCCTTTAATTAGTCATTCAGCATTGTCAGGAATTCATCTGGGTTTATTAAAGTCTTTATTAACTTGAATAATTTATCATCAACAAGTGAATTGTTTATTTTTATAGTTTATCTTCTATTCTTTAGCAAATTATTAATCTGCCAGGAGATATTGCTTCTTATCCAATCATATCTTATTTTCCTTAAAGGTTATTGAGAGAATTTTCTAAATTAATTTCTTTCAGAAAACCTAGGATCATCCATGGCTGGAATATGCCAGCTTTTTCGCAGCTTCAAAAATGTAATAATTTTGAAATTTTACTTTCATTGAAAAAAGGAGAAAAGTTGACTCACTTTCCATTCATACTTTTGAAAATGCCCAGCAAATTTATTGTTTATTTTACTTTCAACCCACCTACCTAAGTTAAAAACCTTTGTCAAAGTTTCCTTGGATCAACCTTGGATCATCTGATATGGAGGCCTATTTCAGTGATAGGTCTTTATAGGGTAGCTAGTAAACAGGCAATTTCATTAACAAATTCTTTTAAACTCTTGGTTGAATATTATCAAATGTGTTGTTCAGGTGGTGATTTGACTATATTCATTTAATTGATTTCAATAATTAAAAGCTTTCTACAGACACTGCAGATTTTAAGAGATTCTTAGATGTGATCTGGGGATTCTTAGAAATGCTGTGGTGTGAGAATGTCCCCACAGCTCTTCCTGCACAGAGAACTCCAGCTCACAGATGTCACTGAGCTTTTATCCCATGTCTTAGCTTCACTGAATATTTTTCCTGCGCTTCAAGCACTATCTAGAATGGATCCTGACATTTATGTCTTTTGTAAATTTTTTTTTTAAATCTCTGCCTGACCTTGAAAGTTTCACATTAAACTTTTGGGTGTTTTGCTTTTTTTTTTTTTTTTTTTTAATTTTTTTTATTTTCTTCAATTTGTCATGTTTTCTATTTTCTTAAGGATTTCGACTCTGCTCAGTGAAGAATCACCCCTTTTGTTTGTTTCAAAAGTGGTTCCTGCCAGCTTGTTCATCCTGGCTGGTTTTATGTACCCTCCTTCTTGTCTTGGAAAGGGAACAAATGGTTTCATCCTCTCCAGGTGGTGGAAAGTCAGGTGTTATCCATTCTTCTTGACTGTTTTCAGCTTATGTTCAATTAAAACAAAACAAACTTTGATATGTTTATGAAAACACTTCTAATAAGTATATTGTATGTATTTCTTCCTTTAGTATGCCCATTGAACTGATGTAATTACATACTTATCCTTCATTTAGAACTTGTCAGTTATTTCCATTATGTAATAATTAAAATTACTGGGTTGGGGGGTGTGTGATTTGTTTGGTTTTCATTTGGTGTTTTTGTTCAGGTTTTTTAAAATTAGTTTGGCATGTGTGTTTTTGTTTGGATTTTTGGGGGGGATTGTAGTTTGGGTTTTTTTGTCAAGTAGTAACTTTAAGGCAAAGCACAGATTTTGCTTGGAAATACCAGACAGAATATTTGAAAAAATCAGCAGAAAAGTCTGAAAAGTAACATGCTATAACTATTGCCTCAAAGAAATGCATAAATAAGTTAAACAGTTTTAGGGATAAAATGGAGAGGTTTCTGGAAAAAGAAAAATAGTGGTTTAGCTATTACTTTATTAATATGTAGTTGTTTGTCTTAAAATTACCAGTGAGGATTTCAGACTGTGTGGAAAAAAATGCACAAGAAATAGAACAGATAATCAGTGCTACGTTTCAAATTTAGTAGTAAAATGTTGCATATATGAATAAGTGGTTCAATTTTGGTTCAACACTAATTCAGCTTACTACCAAACACCTGACATGGGGACCATAATGAAATTTGAATCCTCTTTATTTATAGCATTTGTCAATTAATTTTGCTGATGTTTCATTCTTCTAAACAGAAGTGTAGGATGCTGCTATATTGCATCCTTGAATTATCTTTAAAAAAGAATTAAGAGTAGTACCCAGGTGGTGTATCCACTGAACAGGCTAATGTCAAATTTATCCAAAATGCCATCTTAAATTGGTAAACAAAATGTGTTTTTAGCCTGGCAGTTTCAGTTTCTTCACCACTGGGGAAAAAAAGAAAAGCCAACCTGGCAGGTTTAGGAATGTATTAAAAAACAGCCACCCACCCACCCTTCATTCATAAATCTTAACTAATCAAAATCCTTTCCTTGATGTAAAGAAGTAGTTCTTGAGAACAAATCCTTGAGCAGCTTTTTATGAGGACCTGTAGTGATAGCACAGGGGGTAATGGCATTAAACTGACTGGGTAGGTTTAGATTAGATATTAGGAAGAAATTCTTTACTGTGAGGTTGTTGAGGCACTAGACAGGTTGCCCAGAGTTGTGGATGACCCATCCCTGGTACTATTCAAGGCCAGGCCTAGCAACCTGCTCTAGTGGAGCCAAACCCTTCCACGATTCTAGGCTACCCTGTCCAGTTTACATCAGCTGATAGTGTGGAAGAAGTTCCCTTTGAAAAGGAGGCTTTGGCAAAGGTCTTTTATTTCCACACTTCATTAAGTCTCCTTTAAGGGAAGAAATACTCTTTGTCTCTTGCAACAAGAGCTTTATTTCATTCAGCCTGTGATGAAGATTCACAGTTCAGTCAGTCACCAAAATACAATTAGGGTGAAAAAAATAAATCGCATATCACTTCAATAAACTGTTCATTCCTAACAGGTTCAGTGTGGTTAGATTACTCACAAGAGAACCCCCTGAAGACAAAAATTAGGCAAATTACCTAGGCCAGTACTGAGTGACTGAGAACTGGGAACTTTTAATTAAGTTGATATAAAACATTTATATGTAAAGTGTACTTTACTTAATATTGGCTGCATAAAATATTCAGCTGAAAAAGAAGATGAAGATTCTTAGACAAGAAGATGTGACAAGCCTGATTGTGCTCATAAAAGTGTAGAGAGAGCTTAAAAATTATATGTTCACAACAGGATCCTAATATCACTGTTATCACAAGTTATTGAAATGGAAGAAGAGCAACCTTAGCTTTTCTTTGCTAATAAAATTTGGGTAGTAATAGCAGCAGCAACAAAGCCATCAGGTGCCCTGTGCCCATTAGTCAAATTTATTGTATAACAACAATATTTGATTACCAGACTGATGACTTGTGAAGTGCCTTTGTGTGTGTGCACAATCCAGAGCCTGACTGCAAATACCTAATTGCCAGACAAGTCATGTCAGGTTGTTTGGGTTTTGTTCCTAATTGGATGAAGCACTTGTGGGAACTTGTGCAAATAGCTGTTTGCAGTGGAAGTCCATTTGAGAGTCTCCCTAGTGGAACCAGGAAATAAATACACTTTGTTGCTTCTCCTTGTCTTATCACAGGGGCCAGATATAAACTATCTGAAATCACAGCAAACTCATGTTTATTAACAGTTCTTAAAAAAAAAAATCCTCTTTTTTTTTCCTCGTTTCTTATTTCTTGTTAAGATTTTCTATTCCTAATTTTGCTACTGAAGAGGAGCTCATGAGAAAGGTTAATCCACATCAGAAGTCTAGAGAAGGCAAAGAGATACTGTCTACTGCAAAACAGTCCCAAACATGATGGTAAAAATGTATCTGTGTAGTTTGTATCCTAAAACAATTATTATAAGGAAGTCTTTCTGTCTGGCATCTGCAGGTTTTGACTTCATACACATATGGTTCATTTATATTTGACTTTGACTTTAGGGAGGGTGTGACTCGGCTTCACTTGCTAAGCATGACTTCAAGAGGGAGCAGCCAGACGCTGGTACTCCTGAACAGGGTTAGAGGTGGGAAAGAGAGAAGTGGGAAATCCATCCTGTAAGTCACAGCTTCCATTCCTTGCTCCTGCCCATGAGGTAGGAGGGCTGCTGTGGCAAAAGTGGAGCTACGAAATGGACACTCATTTCAGAGAGCTGTTATAAAGAGCAGAACATTTTTATTTACTTGGTTTGGGTTTAATATAGACATCAAGGGAACAGTTTGGGTTTCCTCAGTATGAGAAGAGAAAAATGCAATATTTACCATTTTCCCAGCGATGTCTGGCTGCAGTTTGGCTCCCTTTATTGTACTGGAATAGCTGTGGCTATTAGTATTTTATTCCTTCCATCTCCCTGTCAGAGCTCTACAGCCCGCCTGGAGCAGGCAGGAGCAAAGAGCAGGGAGCCTTTTAGCCCCAGGTCTGTCAAAGAGGACTGAGACAGTTAAGCAGAAGCTGTTAAAGTAACACCAACGTGCTGAACCTGTGTTTGTGTCCTAACTTGACCCCTCTGTAGGCACTTTCTGTCTTGCAGCCACCTGTGTCATCTGTCTCCTGGGGTCTTGTCCCACACTCGTGGCCAGGGCAGGGCTAGCACGTGGGCTGCCTTGGGGCTCACGTCCTCACACAACACGTGTGGGGACATCGGTGTGGAGGAGGAGGAGGAGGGCAGGGGGCCTGACCTCCTGCCTGTGAATGGCTAGCTGGATCTTCCTCTCAATTACTTCAGAGTGTTTGAGAAGTTTGCTGTTCAGCTTTTCAGAGCACTTTCCCTGAGATGGAGGCAGCACAGAAATCATGTAAGCTTTCTGTATGAGTGAAAAATACAGTTTACTATGTTTATTGCTGTCATACACAAACAATAGACTGGAAATTGTTTCACTGCAAAGTGAAAGAAGAGGTGAAATTTTAGAAATGCCCTCATTACAGCCTAAACGATTAGGAAATGCTGAAAAACGCAAACAATTGAAAAGATGTTGAAGTATTTGTATTCAAATCTCTAAGTTCTCTTTATGAAGTTTTTTTTTCTTAGTAAAAGAAGTTAATCTGTGCAAATCTATACACTTTTAAGTCATTTAGTGCTGTCAATTAAAAGGATTTGAACATGCTCATCACTTCACAGGATCGTAGCTAATGTTTTCCTTTTACTTGGATATCTCTCATTCTCTAGATTTTGTAGTGCCTGTTATCTTTTCTCCCTTAGAATAACTTAAAAAGCTAAACTCTACCACACTGATAATGAAAACAAAGTCATGGTATAGTTGTAATGTAATACATAAAATGTAATATACTATACCAATCCTCTGTAGAAATAATTTTTTTTTGGCCAAGAGGAAAAAAAATTAAAGATAGAATTGATTAATAATATAATAATATAATAG
>WBMZ01003932.1:0-44285 GCA_013400975.1 Atrichornis clamosus
CACACCCCCGCCGGGACTGTTTGCACTACCCCCGCACACCCCGGGTGAGTACCGGCCGTGAGGCGCGGGGGCTGCGCGGGGAGCCTGGGGCGGGGGGCTGAGGCAGCACCGCCCGGCCCCGGCCCCTGAGCTGGCGGTGCCGGGGCGGTCACGACCCCGCGGTGACGGGGTCGGCCCGGGTGCTGTGGGGGATCCGGCGGGTGCAGGGGCCCTTCGGGGACGGGGCTGGGGGAGAGGGCACGGCCGGGCTGTGAGGGGTCGCTCCCCCTGGGGCGGCCTCGGGCGGGGAGGAGGGAGCGGTGCCGGCTGAGTAATCGGCGCTGGGCCGCTCCGGGAGCGCCGGCAGCGCCCTGCGGGACCTGCCCGGGTGTGCGCCGGGAGAGGGACCCTGCAAGCCCCCACCCGCCCTGCAGGCATCCCCCTTCCTCTTCCTCCTTCTCTTTCTTACGGGGTCAGAAAACGCTCTTCCTCCTCCTCCTCCTCCCGCTGCTGCCGGAGCTCCAGGGCTGTGAGCAGAAATCTAATGAGACCCGACTGCCTGGTTATGTAACTCCCAGTGCTTAAGGCTCCTGCCAGGGCGCTGCTGCCGGGCCACTGATGGGCTCGGATCCCCCAGAAATCCTGTCCTCTTCCCGTAAATACATTAAAAAACCAAGTTCGAAATGATCAAGCTGATCTGTTTGATCAGCTGCTTTTGTGCCGTGGATCAGTCTCGCTTAGAAAAATTTACAGCGTCAGCCCGGTGCGCCCTGAAAGGAGCATTTCTTTCTTAAAGGACATGGGGGAAGGGAAACAAAACAGATGGATTAATAAATCATTTTTAAATGCCCCGTTTAACCACCCAATCAGCTTTTCTGTACTGATTGTGCCCCTTTTGTAAATATCTTCTGTTTGCCCTTGATCTTTTCCTTATCCCCACCCGGTGCTGATCCAGCAAACGTTTAAAGGTCGCCTTATCATACAGCCTTTCAAACTATTCCCATACCATGTTGGGGAGAACATGAGTGGCTTGGAAATAGGGTTCCAGACTTTAAAAGGAAATTATTTGGAGCCAGAAATAAAAAGCAGCCTAGTCACATTGTTAGTATCAAAATCGTTTAACTTTGATTTCTCTAATCTTTAGTGACAGCTACGCTAAATTTTCTTCCTAGTGATGCAGTGCAGAAAAGCCCACTGTTAATTGAAATTCACTTTGGGCTTTTAACTTGAGCCCAAAAAATCACCCATATTTTGTTTCATTGTAACTTTTTGACAAAGGTGTGTACTGTGTGTGTACTTTAATACCAAGGTACTGCAGGATTTGTGTTAGCAGTACGTGTGCTAATACCTGATTCTTCTCCCTGCTCTAACTTTAGACAGCTAATTTCTCTTTTGTCCTTTGTGAAGGAGTGGCAACCATATCTTACATTAAATATAAAATGGAGTCATGGAGAAGGAGAAAGGCAGTAGGGTTTGAGGCTGTCAGAAGCCCTGTTAGCTCTGTAACTTTTTGAAATCTGAACTACAGACAGCGCGATATAACAATTGAGTAGATAATTGGACCTTGCATCGGAAAATACAGAATAATTTGTAGAAAGGGAAAAACGTGTGAATTAATTTATCGTAATAATTTTGCGGCTGTGGCCACCCCTGTGACAGAACATACGTGCAGCTATTCTGTATGTGCTGACTGCATTTCAGTGTGAGCTGTTGGAGGAAGAACTGTTGGATGTGCACAGCGGACATTTTCTCCTCAGTTTGCATCATTTCACCCGCGTACAGTTTATGGAGAAGATTTGTTGGGACTTAAAATAAATGTTGCATAATTTTAGCTATTTGTCTGAAACCTTCTAAAGCAGTTGTTAACATTTTTATAATTCTGCAGCCTACAGTTGCAGTCAATATGTTTGCAAACTTTAAAATTATAAATGACCCTTGGACTAAGACCTTTTGGGCTAAACTAATAGTCTGGTGCTAAATTTTGCAGCTGAGTACTATAAATCATCCAAATACGGGTTGGTAATTGAACCTTTGACAGGCTTGGCAGTTCTCTGATGTCTTAAAAATTATCCTTGCTGCTTTGTGAATAACTAAACACTCAGCTCATGTGATTTGGAAGTGCCCCATGCTGTATATGTAAACACAAGCCCATCCTCTGCAGTGTTGTTTGTAAGTCATGCTGAATGGAGCTGACATCCTCACCTTCCGCAGGCAGGAACAGAATTAGTTTGATGCACAGTTTTTGACTTAAAAAGTAACCTATTTTATGTAGAAAGTGAAGCTAAAAGAATAGGCCTCGGAGCTTGATCTTACGCTGTCCTTATTTGGATGTGTTTGCTTTTGTTTTTTCTTAAAGGAACAAGAGCACTCAAGGTGAAGGATAATAATCAACTCGAATCAGCACTTTGAATGAAATTTTGTTTCCCTGTGGCGTCCTGAACACTTTCTTCTTTGGGTTTTGAAACAGACTTATAACTCTGTGGCATAGCAGCTATGCAGCTTGAAATCCAAGTAGCACTCAATTTTATTATTTCATATTTGTACAATAAGCTTCCCAGACGACGTGTCAACATTTTTGGTGAAGAGCTTGAAAGACTTCTGAAGAAGAAGTATGAAGGGCACTGGTATCCAGAAAAGCCATACAAAGGATCAGGGTTTAGATGTATTCATATAGGGGAGAAAGTGGACCCAGTCATAGAACAAGCATCCAAAGAGAGTGGTTTGGACATTGATGATGTTCGTGGCAACTTGCCTCAGGATCTTAGTGTTTGGATTGACCCGTTTGAGGTTTCATACCAAATCGGTGAAAAGGGACCAGTGAAAGTGCTTTATGTGGATGATAATGAAAATGGATGTGAGTTGGATAAGGAAATCAAGAACAGCTTTAACCCAGAGGCCCAGGTGTTCATGCCAATTAGTGACCCAGCATCTTCAGTGTCTAGTTCTCCTTCTCCTCCCTTTGGTCACTCAGCTGCTGTGAGCCCGACTTTCATGCCCCGCTCCACTCAGCCTTTAACCTTCACCACTGCCACATTTGCTGCCACCAAGTTTGGCTCGACCAAAATGAAGAATAGCGGCCGTGGCAACAAGGTCGCCCGCACCTCTCCCACCAACCTTGGCTTGAATGTCAATGACCTGTTGAAGCAGAAATCCCTCTCCTCCTCCATGCACTCTCTCTACGGGCTTGGCCTAGGCAGTCAGCAGCAGCAACAGCAACCGCAGAAGACTTCTGCCCTGTCTCCTAACGCAAAGGAGTTCATTTTCCCCAACATGCAGGGTCAAGGTAGTACCAGTAGCATCTTTCCTGGTGACAGCCCCCTAAACCTCAGTCCTCTCCAGTACAGTAATGCCTTTGATATGTTTGCAGCCTATGGAGGTCTAAATGAGAAGTCTTTTGTGGATGGCTTGAATTTTAGTTTAAACAACATGCAGTATTCTAACCAGCAATTCCAGCCAGTTATGGCTAACTAAAAATAAACCGAAAGTGAAATCCAAGTAAATACTATTGTACAAGTTAAAATGCACGTACCCAAGGGTGTATCTTTTTTTCCACCTCTTGAGATTTTTTTTAAGGCTTGTAGTATGAATACATTCAGGCTTGGTTAGATAAATACGACATGCATCATTTTTTCATTTGCCAACCAAGCACAAAATTATTTTATACTGACTGTACATTACAAAAATATACTCTCAAAATATGGCCTCTTACAGTATTTAAGATATAGCAAGGAAGTGGCTAATTTTTTCATGTATATATATATATGTACTCAGACATATATGTATATATATATAAAAAATTGGCACTAATAGGTGGGTTTATTGGTCTTTTTCTAATTGTATAATTTAATTTAGTACAAAGTTTGTAAAATATCAGAGTATATATATTGTTTCTACAACATGGTATTGCATTTATATCTTTTTACTACAGTGATCTGTGACAGCTGCAGCAGCTTCATGTTGTATTTTTTTTACTGAAATTGTAAGATATCCATCTTAAAGACATCAATTCTAAAAAAAGTAAAAAAGTTGTGTACAGAATATTCCTTAGTGGTGGAATTAAAATGTACGAAATATTTGCTTTTTTCAAAAGAAACACAAATTGTATTTTCTGTTAAAAGTTTAAAGATTTTTGCTATATATTATGGAAGAAAATGTAATCGTAAATATTAATTTTGTACCTACATTGTGCAATACTTGAAAAAAGGTATAAAAGTATTTTGAGTCAGTGTCTTACATGTTAAGAGGGACTGAAATAGTTTATATTAAGTTTGTATTAAAATTCTTTAAAATTACCTGTCTGTGGTGGTGTTTGTGTTCTTCGTGTCCCGCTGAAGACGCGAGCGCTGCGTTCCTTGTGCTGTCAGTGCCAAGGATGCACCAGAGTCTGACTCGGAGCAGCAGTGGGAAGGGTGGCTCTACTGCTGCACCTCACGGGGGTTCCTTACCCAAAATACCCCTGACAAAGCACAGGACCCCAGGAAGGACTTGCCTACAATTATTTGAGCAAACTTCCACTTGTTTTCCTTAACTGCAGCTCTTGGAAGCCAAAAGGGAATTCTGGGGTTTCTTTCCTTAATAATTAAAACTGTAAGCTCTGTGAATGTTGAGTGATGGGGTGATGGGCTGTGTCTAGCAGGGGCTCAGGTGATTCAGTGAAATTCCCTTTCCATGTCATCGGAATTATTTGAACTATTATCACGGGAGGTCCTAGTCCAACACATCAGCATTCTGCCTCTGTATTAGGGATTAATAGTTCAGAAACAAAACTGAATAAAAGTGCTGATTTACAGCTTACTAAACTCACTGTAAACTCACATTTTATATGCTCTATTAAAAAGAGAAATGTAATGGAACTGCACTGTGACATTGTAAGGTTTTTTTATTCTAGCAGATTTTACCAATTTTAACTTAACAGAGTCTCAAAATCAAATGGGAGTGGGAGGGGAATGAATTCAGAGGCTGACAGAACAACTCAGCTTTTCCAGGACTATTTTGAAGTTGCATCCCTTATTCTTTTCCATCTGCTCAGCAAATAGTGTTCCTTGCTACTGGACATTGTCAAGGGGAAGAGAAACTGCTTTAATGTGTAAATCTGACAAAGGTCAGCTTATGTTCCATGGCAGCTCCAGCCGAACAGAGTTCCAGTGCTAAGTGGATAGTCCTTGGCTCTTGGCAGTGAATTGTCGGCTACAGACAGGGCACAGGATTAAAGTGAGCTGAACTTGAGCCTTCTGAAACTGGAATTCGAGACCAAAGGTCAGTCTTTTCCTGTTGGATGCACTTGATGTGACAAAAGGTGCAACTTGCATGCACACCCCCCTGTTTGGTGGGAGTGGAGCTGTTGTGGCAGCAGCCTGGTGCTGGAAGAGGGAGCTTTTCACACCGGTGTGAGCTCTTTGGGCAGAGGCTGGGAAGAGCTGGCCGGGCGGAGGTGGGAGGCTGACAGTGGTATCCATTTCCAGTGCCATGACAACCAGTTCAAAAGCAATAATGGAGCGAAGGGTTTTTTTAGGCGTTCATCTGTCTCTGTTTAACTGACTCCTTTTTATTGAGTTTGCCATCTGGTTTATCTTTCCACTAACGGCACAGCCACGGACAGAACCGGCCTTCAAAGCACATCATTTGGTACCTAATTTTAAGTGGATGGTTTTGCTTTTAAGAGGAATTAGAAAAATGCTGGATCAATTACTGGAAAATGGAGAATGCTAGCTCTCTGTATTATTCCTATTTGTATGCCTAGACTTTAAGATTTTACTACTATTTTACTATTTACAGCACCATACTAATACCTAAACTGCCTGAGAGGTTGAGCAACTCTGACAGTGGAGACTCTTCCATGTGTTCTGTAATAATTCTATTCCTGTGATTTAAACTGAGATCATTTGTTTTAAAGGTCATCGAGCTTATCCTCTTCCCAGGCTGATTTGTTCCCTTCCACTGTAACCAGCTCTGTGTCTGAAGGGCCGTGCTTTGCAGCAAGGAAAAATCTTTGGAAACGTTTTTTTGCAGCACCTTTCAAGATGAAGATTTGACAAGCAGAGTTTGGTTCTGGTGCTTTGCAAGGAGGCAAGTCTGTAGGAGAGCTTCAAGTTCTCTGAATGCAAATGTGAAGATTTTTAATTGTTTTAATGATATTTAATAAGTGTGAATGATTTTTTTAACCTCCTTATAGAAATGAGAGGTGAGTGCTTTGTGTTGTCTGCTTCACCCAGTTAATTATCTACTGCTAAAGTTTGGTGCTGAATTTCTAAGATCAAACATTTACATTGCAACATTCTGTTCTCACGAAGTGCCAGGTCAATCTCTGGGGTCATTTGTGCACACCCAGCATTCAGCTGTCAGGTAAGTGCACTTCCTTTGATAGAAAGGACATAAAAAGGAGTGAAGGGGGGAACGGAAGTGTTTGCTAAGTTATGCAAGTTTTCTTCTGTATTTTCTCGTGTGAATGTGCAATTTACTTCCTTAGAATTGCCACAGCTAAACCTTGGAAGATGTCTTCAATTTACAATGAAGGAAAGGATAGGACCATAACCCCTCGATGCTGCTTAGTGTCCTGTCACCTCACCCCAAATCCCCACCCGAGCACCAGGTCAAAGCACTTTGGTCTGTAGGGCTCACTGCATTCAACACAAGTGGGAAACTTCTGAAAATTGCAGTCTAAGATCTCTGAAACTGCCCAGAGGCTCTGGCATGGCGGCACAGAGGGTTCAGGAGACAGCTACAGTCTGTGCTGTGTTGGTTGTGTGGGCAGAGAACAGGCCTCCCTCCTCATCAGGAGTCTGGCAGTGGCCACCGAAATGGAACTGGTCTGGTTATTTCTGCCGTGGGAAGCTGGATCGCGGGTGGGGTTCACAGTGTGAAGGGCTCCATTGCTGTGTCATGTTCTCCAGGGTCCCTGGAGCCGAGTCCAGAGGGCGCAGGCCTGGCCCGGCAGCTTGGTGAGTACAGGTTTTGCAGTTCTCAGCTTCAGCTCAGTTCACACACATTGAGGACAGGGCTCTGAGCCACCTGGTCTAGCTGGAGCTGTCTCTGCTCATTGCAGGGAGTTGGACTAGGGGAGCTATCGAGGTCCCTTCCAACCCAGACAATTCTATGACTCTATAAGCCACAGAAAGATCATCCTTCCTTCATGATCCAAAATTAGCTACTAAACATTGCTTGTACAATCTCCTGCTGCACAGCCAGGGCAAGTGATCACCCAGCACTGCACCCTCCTCTCCCACCACCTCACAACCTGCAAAAGCCTGCTGGTAGCAAACAGCCCAGTTGCATTCTGAACTATCAAGTAACCAAACAATGAGTTGTTAAATCAGCTCTTTGGACCGACATGGGATCAAAGCAGAGTTCATGTACTGATCTGATGCCCCAGACTGTTCTATTAACGTTTCAGGAATAAATACCTCAGGGTTTGTGTTGGTAGTTTTGGAGCAGATGAAGCAAACCGGTGGTTCAGCACTCTTTTTTATATCATCAGCAAGTTGATTTAAATTGAGTGTACAGAGTTGGCTGCATTCCTCTCATGAGTTGCATAAAAAGTTTGCTAAATCGAAGTGCCAGAGCTGTAAAATCCTGCTGAAGGGACTGTTTCCAAAGATCAGCGACAGGAACTGTTAAACTGTTACTGTGGCAGTGCCCGATGACTTTTGTCCTCCTGGCTTTATTTTAGTGACAGCAGTAAGGAGTTTTACCTTACAGAAGGGAAAAAGCATTAAGACTCGGGGACATAAACCACATTCCCTTTGGCACTATGAGTTCTCTACCTCATAGACAAAATATGATCAGTGTGCGGAACAAACGGCAGGTGTAAAATATTTTTAGAAAAACCTTGGCGTACAATGCAGACATCCCTCAACCCCCATCCTTTATTCTGTCAAGTCTGGTTTGTTAAAAACAACCTGTAGTATTGATGGCTGCAGTTTTGGTGGAATTTGCTGTAGTTTTCATTTGGTGATTTAGCACTTCAGAGGCCTGGAATCAGAGCTCCTCTGCTCGGAGCACTGGGACGTGTTACATTGAGACAGTCTGTCAGCCATGGAGCTCATTGTGCTGATTCCCTCGTCCCCCTGGCTTCAAGATTACCAAGAGCATAAAACAAAAGAGGACTCTGGGAATGTAGAGCCTTAATTATTGTTTAGTGCCCCTGTGAGCTTCTCTGAGAATTTTATATCAACCGGCTAATGCATTTAAAACCAGGCCTGGAAATCCAACCTCTTTCCTTGGCAGAATAAATTCATTCCCGTGGCTTTTCTGCCTCCCACAGCATCCTCAGAAGGGCTGACTTGTGTGTTGCTCGCTTTGTTCACCACCTCTTGCTACTTGCCCCGCTGCTCCAGGCTGTCATGCTGCTCTGCTCTTCGCCCAGGCTCCACTTGTGTCAGACCTCAGCCCTGAGCTGTGCGCTGCTGGAGCTGCTGTGCCCTGCGAGGCTCCGGCCCCAGAGGTGCCCTCTCCCAGCGCCTCCCGGGCCGAGGCTTTGCTTGGCTTCACTTCAAAGGCGCAGTGTCAAGAGCTCGGGAATGTCAGAACACGGGGAAGGGTTGCAGGAGGCGCTCACAGTCCCATGGAACCGGGTGGATTTGCTGCTTGGGCAGCCTCAGGAATGCAACAGCCCGGGAGTTTTCAGTCACGCTGATGGGAACGAGAGGTGGCAGGTTAGAGATGAGCGTAGTGTCGTAGGTGACAACTCAGGCACCCCACGTTGCAGGTGTGACTCTGGACAAGCCCTTTTCTGTGTTGTTTCCTCCTCTGTCTCCACTGAAATCCACTGTTGGCAAGTGTCAGACTTTTGCTGTCAGGAAGAACTTCATCCAGTTCCTTTGTGCCACAGGAACATCCTCTGAGGTTGAGCTGCCATTGCCTCCTTTCATTGCCTTTCGTCTCTGTGGCCTTGGAGCGTCTCCTCCATGGCACAGTTCTCTTAACCTGGATTAGGTGACCTTTGTGTTTTGAAATAAGGCATGCATATAAAAGTGAGGCACCGCTTTCTCATTGTCCATGGTACGTGCAGTCTGATTCATCCACTCTCGGAGCAGAAGGCCTCTGGAGCAGTGAAATCTCACATACTGACTATTGTGATTCTCTAAAAGAATGTCTGTGGGTGTTTCTATAGATATGAAAGTATATATTCCTCCAGTACAAATCATGTGAAAATTTTGCACTCAGCCTACTCACTGAAGTTGCTGCTGGTCAAAATTAGATTTGCAGACAGATTTTACAAACTAAAACAAATTCCCCTCTGATTTTTGTTAAACCCTGACGTTAAGCATCCCATGTGCCAGCACAGAGACAGAGCTGCTGGGCTCTGCCACAGCCAAGCTATGAACTGTGAATCTTCCACAGATCGCCTGGGCAAGAGAAGCTGTGGTGCTTTTAAGCCCATACTTGAGCCTTTAACTCCCTGCTGAGTCTCAGATGTTGCAGACAACTGCAATGTGTTTTTGAAGCCCAGGGGTCTGTGTCTCTCGGGGTTAACCAGGTACATTCAACATCTCTGCAACTGAGTGGAAAAGTGCAAAATTCCCAACTACTGTTGAAAATATTAACACCTGGGGCAATTACCTACTTTGCAGGTATATGAATACTACATATTGAATCTCATGTTATATTTAGTAACTGCTTTGAGACATAGTTTTTACTTGAGACATATTTTACTTGAGAAAA
This sequence comes from Atrichornis clamosus, assembly GCA_013400975.1. NCBI lineage: Eukaryota > Metazoa > Chordata > Aves > Passeriformes > Menuridae > Atrichornis > Atrichornis clamosus. The sequence goes on from WBMZ01003932.1 coordinate 9,640, forward strand.
TTGCTATTTCATTTTTGAGTAACGCGTATGGATGTTCTGCACTTGTGCCTTCAGACTGTTACAGTGCTGGCCTTAAAGATTCATTTCAGTATTGCCAAGCCAAATCACTTGAGAAATTGTGATTCAGTCTTCCAAGAATATTTTAGAAATGATGAGGTAATCATAAATAATAATCCACTTCACACCATATTAATTTCTCTTCTGGGTGTAGAGTTAAACGGATTTCAGAGTTTTCTAGCTTTTCTCCACAAGTCCACTAAGGACGAATTTAGGTTAAAATTTAGGTCCTTAGGAAATCACAGTTTCCCTGGAACTGTCACTTCACAGGAAGCAATATTGAAAGGATAGTGATGAGCTCAGAAGTGCTGGCAATTAACAACAGCTGCTTAATGGAATCAGATTTCTAAGTGACACAGAAGGAGTGAGAGCTGCCACCACCCTCCTGCCCCTGTGCTTTGCATGACAGATTTGACAGGCTGGTGGCAACAACCGCAGGCAACCACCTCAAATTAACTTGTACAAACTGATAAGGGACAGAAACACTCAGTAAGAGATCAGCCACTGCATCTTCAACCTCTCACTCCTGACCTGCAAGGAAGGTCTCCAAAACCGCTTCAAAAGACAATCCAAGTACTAAAATTCCTGACTTCAGGATGGAAAATCACATAGATATTGATTGTGTATTATGTTATGATTTTTGCTACCACCAGCCATCCCTAGGCAATAATTATTCCTGTCTCTCATACCCTCTCTTTGTGCCATAAATGACATTATCAGCTGTCCTCTGGCGAGCATCCTCCCTTTGATCAACAGGAACCAATCACCCTTTCTCTCAAATTGCCTAATTCATTAATATAATGAAGTTTAACTCAGAACAATTATTCTCAACCTGTATTTAGCTCTAAGGTTATTGCTTCTATTTCAGATCTGAAGCAGCCTGATGTGCCTGAAATCGTGTGTAGTTTTTCCAAGTGCTCCCGCTGACCTAATAAACGGAGTCCCCTCTCCCTGCCCTTGCCTCACTTCCCTCTCGCCCTGGACTCGCTCCCCCGCCTGTGCTGCACCTCTGGCCTTGTCCCTCCCTGCTGGGTGAGCTGTGGGAGGTGCTCTACTGGCCCAGTTCGAGGGGGAAGCTCAGGCATCCTGTGGTGGAGCTGCTCCCACCCATCCCACCTCGTCTGCCAGTGCCAGGGGCTGGTGGGAGGTGAGGGAAGCTGCTGGTGGCACTGGAGAGCTGGGAGCAAGGCTGGCTGCATGATCATCTCGTTAGGCAGCAGCATTTGGGGGTCATGAACTTTCAGAGGCCAGTAAAGTTGTCTTCCATTTTTTCTTGGTGTCTCTGTGGTTTTAACAATTCAGTGTTTGGAGTCTCTGACCTGCCCAAAGTCAGATACCAGAAGATCTGGTTACATGCAGTGTCTGGATCTACACCGTCATCTCTACACATCAGTCCTTTTATTCTGTGTTCTGCTGCACAACCTCTCTCCTACCTTGTTTAGTCCTTGAAATTCCTAGGTTTCTCCCTCCTGATTTTTCTTTCTGTTTTCCTTCAAGGTCTCCCTTAAAATTTGCTTTTCTGAGTTTCCTTCCCAAACCAAGCTGTTCTCCCCTCCTGCTTGTCTGAGGTCTGTGCCTCACCACGTATAATTTGCATTATCTGATGGAGACTGTAATCTCTCCAGGGCAGGGCTGTGTCCTGCCCCGGACCCACAGTTGCCTGTTTTACTCCACGAGGCTGAGTAAGGAGGACAGAAATAGAAGAGTACACAGACACTCCCAAATAAACTGTGTTTTGTGATCTGTGTTCCAGAAACAAATGCAGGAACAATTGTTATTAGTAACATGGTTTATTCTGTACCACTGAGGCTTGGGAAGAAGTAGATCCTTTAGGCAAAGAAACCTCCTTTACAAAACATTTGTGGAATGTATTTATCTAAAAATACCAGTGCCTATGGTAGGGAACAATGTTCCTCTGCTGATCTATAGTTAATTGTCAATGGCAACACAGGACTGAAACCTTGTAAGCAGTCCTGCTGTAGTAATTTCATAACTTTATCCCTTTCCTTCTCTGCAGCATCCCAATGCCCTTCCAAGGCTGATTTCCTTGGCCTCTGCTGCTGCTGTTGCACAAGTCCCACTCACTCAGCTCTCCCACCATGCCCTCCGAGGCTCAGAAAAGGAGGATGGATGAGGAGCAGCATGATCCTGCTCACAGAGGTAAAGGCTGGGAGGGAAACCTCAGCCACGCAGGATATGGTTCTGCCTTTAGCCATCCCTGAAACTTCCCTCTGTGCATGTATTGGGGGTAATGTGTGGCTAATAATGCATTTTGAGATGCATTTTGGCCTGGGATTGCCAGTGAGTTCGGCTTTTTGATGCCTGCACAAATGGACTCTGCACACTTGGACGTGTCCCTGATGGAATTAGGAAACGAGCGCTGTGTAAGCGGAGACGAGGATCAGTGAGACCCACCTGGAGGTGCCTCTCTCCAAAAGCCAGGCTGGTTACAGAGACAGGATTTTGACTTTGTCTCTTTTCCAGAGAGATCTGGGGCCGCGCAGCCCAGCCCTGCTGCCGGGGGCATTGCTGCGGGGTGGCAACTGGCCCGTTCCCTCTCCTGACATTTGCATTTGCAGGAACAAAAGGCTCATTCTGGCTGTGGCCGGGCTCTCTCGAGCTGTCCGGCTCCCAGTTGCTTTTTTGGAAAGAGCTGTGCTGGAGTGCCCGGTCTGAGCACTCCTGTGGGGCACTGTCATCTTGGATAGTTTGGTCTGTTGTCACAGATAATAAGATATCTGTGTTATTTGCAAGCAGTTAGTCATCTGCTAGCCAGAATGGGCTTGTTTCCCTTAAGGATGTTTAGGATCACATAACTCTTACAGGCAGAGGGGGAAATGTCTGAAGATGTTGGGATTAGTCATATAACTGCTGCAGTTATCCTCATCCAGAGCCTTTTCTTTCATTCCCTGTTAGAGCTCCTGAACTTGAGGGCTGTATCCAACCCCCAGCCTTTCCCAGAACGACGTTTATCCGGGCAGGCTGGAAGACAAAGAGGAGCCCGAGCTGTATAATCTCTAGCCAGTTATTTCTTTCTTTACTTGTCTTTACTGGGTTTTTTTATAACCACTTGACAAACCAAGCCATGGAGAGCTGGGAATGGGAGCATGTGACCTGCTCTCCTGCTCCTGCCTTCCAGCAGCAGTTCTGGTTTCTCTGGGCCCCCATTCCCTGTCAGCACGAGGTGTAACCCCATTTCTGTGCCTTGCAGAGGAGCTCTGAGGTTTCCTTCTCGCCTGAGAGCTCTGGCTGACCCCGGGCTATGATACTGCTGCTGCTGTAAAGCACCTCCTAATCACCCACAGTCTTTTATCCTTAGAAAATCCCCCTGTGGCTCTGCCTTCCCCGGCATTGGGGTGGGGATGGAGCAGGGCCAGCTGTCCCCTGCTGAGGTGAGCCCTGGACTTTGGCACCACGAAGGCTGGCCTTTTTCTCCTGTGAAATGCACGATCCCTCCCAGAGCAGGGGAAAAGAGAAAGTGTTACTTGCTTTCCATCCACTCGATGTCCCGTGCTTGGTCGGGATGTGCTCAAACAGGGGACAGCTGCCTTATGGGGTGTTTTCCAGGGAGCTGATGTCGACGGGCCTGAGCAGCAGTGACTGTCACTTCATGGAGGCAGGGGCACAAATCCTCTCTGCTGGGGATGACTCGGGCTGCGCCCACGGTGAGGATGTTAATTGGTGTCCAACACTCAGGGGCATCCCAGCAGTATGGGGACAAGCCAGTTGAGACAAAATGAAAGAAAATTGGAAGTTGCTCATTGTTACTTGTAACTCTTTGAGGTCTCCTAAGAAACGGACCCCAAAAGCCCACCAAAACCCAACGGATTGACCCTCCGTGGTGCAGCCAGCCCGGGCTGAGGGTTTGTGTGGCACTTTGCTGCCCTACGTGTTGTTTGCACTCACAGAGGTCAGGTGCTGGGAGGCCACGGGCAGAGCAAATGCCTTTGCTGTGCACCTTGTCCTCGTGAACTGGAAGAACCTGAAGGACTGGTGAAATGAGGACCTGCAGCCAGCTCCTGCCAGCACGCACTTGGGGATTGCTCTTTCCTCGGTCCTTCCAGAAATGAAGTAACATTCGCTGGGAGGTGCCTTTCCCCGTGGCAATCGGCCCACGAGGCTGTGCTGAGGCACGGCTGGGGCTCGGATGCACTAAAAATACAAGTGACAAGAGTAAACAGTGACTTTTGCCGGGGTGGGAGGGTGTCTGCCGAGAGAGGTGCCGGGGACGGCCAGCGGCTGCGGGTGGCAGAGCAGAGGGGGCACACGGTGCCTTCCTCTGGGTTGTTTGGGGGTTTTTTTAAAAGCAATTATTTAAAATTGTAACAGCCTCACACAACAAAACTGCAGCTTTTCCCTCATCGTGTCGTGGTAGCCACGTTTCAACAGGTCGGGGAAGAGACTGCAAGGGGGGAAAACAAGGAAATGAAGAAACAGGAAAAACCTATCGGAGGGAAAATGCCTCCACCTCCTCTCTCCCCTGCCGAGCTCTTTGCTCCGTTTCGTTTTCTTTTGAAGCCATAAAAGCGAATACAAAACTGAGGCAGGAGGTGTCCTGAGGCCCTGCGGAGGGCCCGGCGCAGGGGACAGGACAAGGTGACACGGGCGGGTGCCACGTCAGCCCCTGCCCGTGGCTGCCAACAGAGGTGGCCACTGAGAGCCACCGTGTGCCAGCGCTGGCCACCGCCGGGGCTCCGACACCGGCTCGGCTCGGGCAGCTGATGAGCCACGTGAGCATCAAATCATCCTCCTCCTCCTCCTCCTCCTCCTCCTCCTCCTCTCCCGCAGCAGGGCTCCGGCTGCCTGGGGAGCCGTGGGGAGCTCCGAGGCTGTGCGAGAGCGTGTGGGAAATGCGCTCCCCCAGGTGAATGAGCAGCACCCACCCAAGCCCCCACAGAGCAAACAAACGCGCTTTCCCCCAGCTCATTGACTGTTCTTGCCAGCAGGGTAAGGGAAAGCAGCTTTTTATTTCTGACTCCAGCCATCCCCAGTGTGCTGCTCCGGCAAGAAGGAATAAAATTGTTTTGTTTCAAGGCACTTCTGCTCCAGAGTAGAAAGTTACTCAGCATTTACAGGTCCAGGCCTTTAGAGGTATTTTTATTCTATGCCTGTTTTGCTGTGCCTGAGAGTGACGTGTTGTGGATGCTTCCAGTTAGCAGTGCCGAGATGCAAACAATGCTTTACTCCTATTTACAAATCAAAAGGGATGTTTTTGTTTTTTTTTTTTTTTAGTTATGTTTGCAAAAACATATTAATGTTCTGGTTTTCTTTATGCAGAAATGAAAGCACCTGAACTCCAGGGCAGGGGAGGGTTTGGTGAGCAGAGGGTGTAGGAGCCTGGCTGCACACGTTATATAAACAAAGTGGTGGTTTTGAAAGCAGACCTAGAGGAGTTGGAAACGCATTTATTTAGGCAAGGAACCCATCTGCTCCTACCAGTAATGGATTCGCAGAGCAGTGGTGTGTTTGCTCAGCTCCCAGGCTGACAGGCTGTACATATGTTACAGGATTTGCACCAATGGACACGGAACGTGACACATGTGCTCACATCTGGAGCACAGCAGCCATGGAGGCAGGGACTGAATAGTGACCTTGTTAGCCCCTGGCAGCGTCTGGATTTCAGGGTAAAAGGATATATATATATTTATTTATGTTTAATGAACTGTAGGATTTCTGGGGCACATGGTGGCCGTGCCGATTTCACACAGGGCTGCACAATTCCTGCAAGGCTGGGAGCTGCTTCCCTCACCTGGCTGGCCAAGAAGGAAAGCTCCAAATTCCATGTGAATGTGGCACAGCTGGAACAAGGATCTGGCATTGCCAAGGATGTGGCAATGCATTTTAATTCTGGCTATGGAAGTAGGGAAAAGAAAGCTTTATCCACAAAGAGAAAATGAGGTTTTTTATATGGGAAATATGGAATGGAAGCAAACCCCAAAGTCTCTACCTAGAAATACCTTTCTGAGCCCTTTGGGGTACCCATGGTCCCTCTTTCTGGTTACCTGTCCATCTTTCACAACTTCCCCCTGGGGTGGCACCTGAGGCTCCAGAAATGCCCCGTCCTTGCACACACAGTCCTGGAAGCAGCACTTTTTCCATGGTGCCGGGGAGCACTTGCAGAGCTCCATCTCCGAGGGTCGGGTGAGAGCGTCTGCCCCAGGGCCTGATCCGAAGCCCTGTGCTCGCCCAGCAAACCCCAGGGGCTGATTTGGCAACGCACTCCCTTGAGCAGACTGGTGAGAAAAGTGGAGGCCAGGAACTTCAATTTTATGACCTTGTAATGCCCAGAGGCTCAAACCCGTGACAAAAATCTTGCTGGTCAAGGCAATTACTAAAAAAATGGGGAAAGAAAAAAAAAACCCCAACCAAACCTGTCCTCTGTCCAGATTGCCAACTAAGTAACCCGTGAGCTGCAATAATTCTGCAAAAGATTCTCTCAGGAGTGTTTTTTACTGTGAAAGTGGTTATAAATAATAATAAAGAAATGCATCTCTGTGTATTTTACAGAGCAAGGAAAAAATTTCTTCCTCTTCCAGCCCATGGTCTGTGAATAATTCGTGAACAAGAGGAGCAGCTCCATCTATCTTACACGGTGTCTGTTACAAATCATTTGCTCATGTGTAAATCTTCCTGCCAGGGCAGGAGCAGCAAACCCTCTTCCACTCCTTGCCTGCTGAAAAACTTCTGTAGCTAAACATAAAAAACTGGATCGATAAGTACCAGGTGTGGAGGAGCTTTCTGGGATGAACGTGCCCCTGGAGCCTGCGGTGGAGGGGCTGTGACAGCCTTCACGAGGCAGCTGGGGGAGGATTTCTGGCTGGCACAAAGTGCTGAGCCACAAGGACGAATAATTTTGCAGAAAGCCAAGGCAAAAAGACCATCTCCAAAACCTGCTTCCCTCCCAGGACACCTACAGCGAGCAGGCAAAGAGCCACGACCGGAGGGAAACGCGTCAGAGCATCCCAGCTCGGAGAAAACTCTTTTAGAGCCCTCGGGAGTCCCTAGGTGGCAACACTGCTCCTCCAGACCCTCCTGGGAGCCTCGTCCTGGCCGAGGGAGCACCGAGAGCTCCTGCTGTGGAGGTTCTGTGGCTGAGTGAGACCTTAAACTTCCGTTCACAAAGAAAAGTGAGGAGAAGAGCATTTGTTTAACGCTGGTGGTGGCAAAGTGTAAACCTGTGATCGCTGGAAGGCTCTGCCATCTGAAGGCAAACTAAAAGAATGACCAAAAACCCCTGACAATTTGTTTTCTTAAAAGAAATAACAAGAATTTAAAGCCAAGTTTGACACTGGGAGATGTGACTCATGATCCCTAAAGGCTTTGTCTTGCCACACGCTCCTGGTATTTCAGGGGGAAAGCACCATCAGAAACACAACAGATAAGGAGTGAGTCCTGCAGATCACACCTGTTAGATGAGCAGATCTGAGAAAATCATTACCTTTTTCCTTTTAATCTACGTTTATTCTCTGCTGATTCTCTGTGCCCACCTGTGCATAGCCCTTCCAGCCCTTCCCATGGGCTCAGGAGAAGCTGCTCCATCACCAAAATCCAAACCTACAGATAAAAGCAGGAATTCCATTATGTCAGGGATCAGGTACTTTTGCCCATCTCTTCATGAGGTGACCTTTGGAGTTGGCTAGCACAGTAAAAATTGGGGATTGCAAATATTATAATCAAATACACAATTTGAATTTCATCCCGGGTTAATTACCTGAGTCGTACACATCTGTTTGTGACAATAAATTACAGCAGAAATGGAGAATTTGGTTGCAATGCTACTGCAATATTCACTTTCTGGATGATCTGCAGGTCGAGTATTATCCACTGAAGAGATTCATGAATAATTTTGAATAACTGGACCAATATCTTTAGAAACTGTGCAATTTGCAAACACGGAGAGAGAAAGCCTCAAATAAATTATACATTGTGGTTTTTCCCTGCAGCTCTGGAAATTGATTTTATTGCTTTATCACACTCCCTACCAGATCTCTTTTTTTCCCCTGATAAACCTAAAATCTCTCCTGTTTTACTAACGAGACGAGGGTGAAATCAGCGGAACAGGAAGAGCTGCCCAGGTTGGCGGGGTGGTGTTGCTTCCCACTTGGAAAAATGAATAATTTTATTAACGAATAATATAAATGACGCGGCCAAGCGCCCGCGAAACAGTTAAATCCAGCAGGGCGAGGCCAACCCCGCCGGAGCGGGAGGACGCTGCTCCTCCAGACGCGGAAGCAGCGGCTGCGCGCGGGTCCCCGCCGGGGCCACCGCCGATGTCGCGACGCCACGCGCCACCTCGTGCCGGGCGCTGGGAGCGCCTGGAGGCTCCTGTCCCCATTTCCAGCCGTCTGACGTCACGGCAGTGCCCGGGGATAAGGAGCTTTTTTTTCCCAGTTATGATTATGATTATGATTATGATTATTTTGCTCTCCAGTATTGCCAAAATAGGCGGCTGCGACCGTGCGGGGCAGCCCTTGGGTGACGCCGGGCCGCGGTGACGGCGTGACACTGTTGGGTGACGGTGCTGGCTGTGGCCCGCGGCATTAAATTGTGGGTTGGGCAGTGCTGGATGGAGACGCTGCCCCGGCCTGTGAGGGTGGGGAGGCCCTGGCACAGCCTGCCCAGGGAGGTGGTGGATGCTCCATCCCTGGAAACATTCAAGGTCAGGTCGGGTGGGACCTGGAGCAACCAGGTCCAGTGAAAGGTGTCCCTGGCCATGGCAGGGGGTGGAAAGAAAAGGTCTTTAAAGGTCCCTTCCAACACAAACCGTTTGGTGATTCTGCAGTTCTCTGACATGGTGAGTCCTGCTGAGGCTGGTGGGCCCTCCCCTGCCCCACAGCTCTCCCTAAAACATCCTGGCTGCACCTTGCTTCCTGTTAGTGATGGAGGGATTCGGCCAAGGCCAGCCTTGGAGTCGTTTCCAGACAGAGCTTTGTGATTTCCAGTGTCTTCCCCAAGCACAAGAGATGCAGGAATTGTGGGGATCTTCTGAAGAGACTCGGGGCTCCAGAGCTGGGTTTGTGCCCTTTGTCCCTCCTGCAGCACGGGGTGCGTGTGGGGGCAGGTGCAGGTAAAGCTTTACCAAGATCTGACTTTAGGGGGCTGGGACGTGGCTGGGATTTCTCTGGTGGTCTCAGGAGCAAGTTCCTAACAGCAAGGAGCATCCTCTTAACAGGGCAGTGACCAGTCCAGCCTGAACATGTGCCAGTGCTGCTGGGATTTTGAGATGTCCATAGGCTCCTGTGCTTGTTAATGGGAATGTTGCAGGTTGTCAAGCTGCTGGAGCTGTTTTGGGAGGTGTGATGTGGAGGGTCTGCTCAGGGGGCTGCCTGCACACCAGAGATACACTGGACCAGCCACTCTGGTCAGATCCATGTGTGGATCATCCAGGTCTGGAAAGGGAGCAGCTTGTTTGAAATTGTCATGGGGATGGACAGCCAGGACTCGCTTTCCCCCCATGTATATTCATCAATATCACATTTCCTCTGCTATATCATCCTGTCACTTGGTATTACTGCAGCTCCTCACAGTCAGCTCATGGGTTTGCAGCCATAAATAACCTGATCTCAACAACAACCTTCATAACCCACCTCTCCCATCCCTCTTCCATCCTGCTCCCATCCCTCTCCCAGGCCCAGGTCCCTTGGAATGCAGCTGATGACTTCCCTTCATACTGAACCATGACCTTTTGGTGTCACCCTTTCTTTCCAATGCTTCAACCAGTTGTTGGCTCAGGAGGCTGTCACTCCTCTCCCTGCAGGACAGCTAAATCACTTCAAAAGCCTTGGGTGAGGAAGTTGGGGCTCTAAGGCCTTGATCCAAATCAACGCCCTTGGCTGGACCATCTCTGTCCTTGTGATTGCTTCAAAGGAAGTGGTACAGAGCATCACTTCCCTCTGTTAAGTACATCCCATTTTCCACTCAGATGTGAGTTTTATCCTCTCTTACAGTTTCTACCAGACTTGCTGAGTTTTCATACCCAGCCCCTGGGAACCCTCCTCTAAAATTAGCCCCACGTTTGCCACCTTCTGTGCTCCGGTCCTGCCACGGACTGAAGCAAAGGTTATCTGCTGCAGTTAATGGTTAAGCAATGTTTTATGTAAGGACTTTTACCCCTGGGTGAAAACCATCTGATCCTGGAGATTTATGGCTGTTGTTTTCCTGTTTATTTCAAGGAGAGGAAGCCGTGTCCTTGACAGGTGCTACAATCCCCCCTTGGCTCGGGGGTGTGAGGAGCAGAGTGAAGGAGGAAGAGAAGGCACAAACCCCTCCATGGGTAGTTCCTTCTCATGCCAGTTAATCCAGTCCAACTACCACACTGAAAGACCAGTTTAAGGTGAAAAAAATGCTCCCCCTCCCTCCTCTAGAGGAATCTTTCCCTCTTTCTCTTGTCTCCAGCCTTCTCCTTCCCTCCTGCGTGTCTGGGACACATGAGAGGGGTCAGGAATTGCCAGGTGTGACAAGCCCAGTGGCCCTTCCATCCTGTGAGCACCAGTCTCATGCCCCAGGGGACAGCACACGGGGTCTGGAGGAGGCTTGTCCCTACCCCAAAGTATCCGTAATCCTGAAATACGGACATTCATCTCCACTGGGTTTTGCTCTAGTTGCCTTTGTCAGAGCTGGTCCTTGGCACGTGCAGGTCCATGGCCATCAGGGAGCCAGAGGTCTGGAGGAGACCCCCAACACTTTTGTCTGGGCTGGCACCAGTGAGGCCTGGCTGGGAAGAAAGGTGGATATAGGGATGGGCACAGAGAAAAACACCAGAGCTGGAGAGTTTCCTGACTGAAACCTGGCCCACCTATCAGCCTTTGGAATACTTTTTCCATTTGCTTTCTAAACTCTCAGGCCCAAATGTCATATCATTTGCCCAGCCATAAATAGCTGTGAATTAAACAGACTGTGCTGCTTTTTTGGCTAATAGATATGTCCTCTAGTGCTGCAGCCTTATCTTCATATCCCACTGGTGTTTGCATTGGAGATCAGGACCTCAAGCTGATTTTTTTTCCCCGAGATTTAAAGAGCTGGCAGAACATTCATTCAGTTGTGCAACCTCCATTCAGAGGTTCTCAGATCCTGGGCATGGGGCTCATTTTTTGCCCTTTGGCAGCTGCTGTAAATCAATACAGCAGCTGGAGGTCACTTGTAGTCAATCAGTAACCAGCGCCGGCAGAGGGGAAAACACAAAATATTTGGTATTAAAACAGGCTCTAAACTGGAAGTTCTCGCTCAGGCTGACATTTTCACAGCTGTGCCTTTGAAACCTGGCTCCATCCTGCCTTGGTGGAGGTTCCAGCCTGGCCATGATCTTTTCCTGGTAATTATCCACAGGGGGAATTTCATAGCACATGCACACGCACGCATTACAGCAAACTGAGGCACAAGGTGCTTCAGGTGGAGGAAGTGGGTGCAAGGTGCTCATTTGGTGCCAGCTGAATTAATCCTCCTTTTTGCAGGAAATCCTTAGGTGTTGGCTGAAGCCATGCATGACCTTCATCACAACCACCTCCCTCAGGAACTGGGACCCATGGCCAGGGGGTAATTCTTGCAGGGGTCCCTAATTCCCTTTAAAACAAGGGGAAACTAAGCTCTTAAATACCTTTGCTGTCTGAATCATATTTCAATGGCGTCACCAGCTCTGTTTGCTCCTTGTTCTGGAGCTGGCTGCCCATTAAATCTTCTGCCTGACCTCATCTGGAGCCCCTGCAATGAGAACACGCTCAATTGCCTCTTCCCTTTGAGCTCAGCAGCTCTGGGCGCTGTGGGTGAGGCAGGACCTGTCTGTGAGTAATCACCCAGCCAGCTCTCCGTGCCCTCGTGTCCTGTCAGCTGAGTGCCACCAGCCCCGAGGGCCACCAGCCCCGAGTGCCACCAGCCCCGTGTGCCGTCTGTGCTGCAGCCCCACGCCGTCACTTGGCTGCTGCTGTTTGCCCGCTGCCGACACAGCAGGGCTGCTCTGGAGGGCTGCACATCCACCTGTGACTCGTGCTGGGATCCAGGTGCTGCATGGGGTCCATCCAGCTGTGGGGTTTGCAGGGTGTTGCACTTCTCACCCTCACTCCAGACCGGGAGGTGGGCACCTCACACTGGTGCCAGTGGCTCGGGGCTGTCCAGTGTCCAGTGGAGCTGTTCCTGTTCCCTGGGGAGCTCCTGCAGGCCTCACACCCAGCTGATGTGGGTCTGCTGCCTTGGTGCAACCTCTCAGCTGGGCTTGATGATCTTAGGGGTATTTTCCAGCCTCAGATTCTGTGAGTCTGTGTTGTTTCCCGGGCTGGTGCCTGTGGGAAATGCTGCTTCCCTGCTGTCTGCATGCAGAGGAAAGCTTTGACATGTCCACATGGCTTTGGAGGTGGCATCAATCCCCAGCTCTTCCCTGGAGCCTCACACAGGCGTTGATGCTCCTTCTGAGCCCACAGCCATGCAGGGAAAGGACTCAAGCAGGATTTTCCCTTTCTGCCTCTCCCCTCACACATTTTACACAAACTTTAAATATTGGCATTTCCTTCCAGCTTTCTGACAGCCTGAGAGATGGACCCCCCAGAGCAGGATGGAGCCTGAGCTCCTGAGTAACACAAAAGGGATTTCCTGGTCAGGAGCCACATGCACGTGTCCATTAGCCCTGCACAGGTGGAGTGACATCCTGCATGCTGCAGCATCCCCGGGCTGCTGGACTGGTCTGACTTGAATTTTAGGCTTCTTAAGGCTTTAATAAGAGGCTGAACTAAAATATTAGCTTTGAGTGGAGAGCTGAATTCTTCAAGGTCAGAAGGTGGAGAGGCTTGGGGTTGGGGTCAGTCTCGTGCCACGGGGAGGTGTGGTGCTCCCAGCGTGGCCAGGGATGGGTTTTTTTCCTGGTGATTAGGCAAGGGGTGCCTGTGGCACTGCTCCTCCTGCCTCGGGGTAGCTGTGATGGTTCTGTGCAGAGGGGACAGCGCAGGGCACCCCGAGGGGCTCACAGGGCCTGGTCATGTCTGCAGGTTTGGGCAGGAGCTACACGAGTGTGGCTGTGCTGTGTCTGGGAGCTGGGCTGGTCTGCTCAGTGCCCAGCGTACCCCACCACGTTGGAAAACTGACCCAGAATGTCCCCTGGGGTCCCCTGTGAGGGCAAACCCTCGCACACCAGGCCTGCATGCCCCAAGGGGGCTGGCACAGACGTCACCCCGTGCACAGCCCGGGCTCTCAGTGCCTCAGACCTCTTGCACCCTCTCTGTTTAAGTGCCTGCTGCCTTCCCAGGGGATTCAACCTGGACAGAAAGCCAAGACAGCACTTTAGAGCCCAGGCTTCAGCACCACGCTGAGCTGGCTGGAGCAGCAATGAATCCTCTGCTTTCTGCTCTCAGCTATGTTTGCATCCCAGCTCTTCTGGAGCAACTGGCTTCATATCTCCTGAGTCACTGCAATGCTCCCACACGTGCAAAATCCTGTAGCTTTTGGAAGAAGAAGAGCCATACAAACCCCGGCTTTATTAAACCTTCATCCTCCAAAACCTCTGTGTTGGTATGCCAAGAATGTACCAGTTTGCTCAAGAAAAGGCAGGTGAGCCATGGGAAGAGCAGCCACTGCCCCAGCAAGGGGTGGCCCAGTAGAGGTGCCAGCTCCTTCAGGGGGCAGCAGGGCCAGCATCCCCCACCTGCAGGAAATGGTCTCCACAAGAACATACACAAACATTATGGGCCTTTAACTGGAGTATTTTCCACACACACTTAGGAAAGGTACAAGAGAAAAGCCAGCAGGTATTTTCTTGGTCAGCAAGCCTCATCCAGACCCCTCTCCCTCCCACGCAGCTTCTTCTGAAGTTATACAGATATCTGGAGATTTAGATCCAAGCCTGTTGTGGCAGCATTTTGGAAATAAACCAAGCCCAGACCACTGGGAGAAGAGCCCAGTTCTCCATCCCACCAGGGTCTCTGCCCATGGCTCAGCTGCTGGATCATGGAATCAGCGGAACCAGAGCTGGACTCACGTTTGACGCTGTTTCCCTCACTGTGAGTTTTCCTCCCTGCAACAACCAAACACCCAACGTGCACAGGATTTGGTGGGGTCCAGGTGCCCAACATCTGCCTGATTAATCTTCCTGCAGCACAGGCCTGGAAAAGCACACGTGTGCCCACTGCCAGGCACCAGCCTCTGCCGCCCCGCAGCGAGCCCGTTAGATGGCACCACGGGGCAGCACTGCCTGCACCTTCCTGCCTTCCTTCCTTCCCTCTTCTCATCCAGACGTGTCTTGACATTGCTCCAGCCCTGGACTGGCCCTTTGTGCAGGGCAGCAAGCTCTGAGCTCTGCCACAGCCACTTGGCTGAGCCCACGGAACGAAGAGCAGGGACAAGGCTCACTGTGCCACACTCGCCCCTCTTCCCTGCAGTCAGTCCCCAGCCAGGCAGGATGTTTCCAGGATCAGTCTTCTCTTTATTTAAGGATTTTGTAGAGTTGTTTACATTTTTTGGACACACAAAGGTTAAAATGATGGATCCTATGTGTACGCACGTGCTCCCACCCACAGCCCACTCCGGCTCCCTTAGGGAATTCCTTCACACACCTATATACAGTGGCCTGGTGGAAAGTGTTTTCTGAGGTTTGAAAGACTCTAGAAAGGCTCTAAAAGGGTCACACTGATAAAAGCCTTTAGAGAGTGTCTGCTTTGTCTGTTTGTGTCTGTGCAGTTCGGATTCAGCAGCTTTGTGTCTGCCTAATGCTGTTTGCAGACTGTGTATTGCACTCTCCTAGGCTGAGGTTCGTTCTGACTCTTCTCTCACGTATAAAAGCAGGATTTCTACTGAAAATAAGCAATAAATCACTGTGTATGCTCAGGTGTAAAGGCTTTTCAAAAGCAAGACAGCTGGCAGCACACTGCTGTCCTTCTGGCTTGGACTTTTTGTGATAGACAATATATTGATTGAAAGTAAAATAGGGAATGAGGGTGTTTGCTGACCTTGTTCTGGCGACAGAAAAGTCATTTCAGGGTGAGACTGTGCCTTGAGCTTCTACAGAGACTTGTTGTCCTGGGCATAGGATCAAGGGAGTTTTTCCTTCAGTAAGAATTGCAAGATAGGTAGTAGTTGCCATTTAAAAATGAGGTTTTTAAAAAGGAAAAAAGGAAAATTTCAATTAAAAGAAGCAAACTCATAATGCAGAGGTTGGTTAAATGTGCACAATTGTAAATATAGACAATAATTTACAGGCTTTTCTCTTGAAATATTAGTGCTGCTATAAGGAGCCAAGCGTGTGACTTACTTACAACAATGACCCATCGCATTTCCAGGCTGAAAATGAGACAGATTAAATGGACATTATACATTACTTATCTGTGTACCAACTAGCCAAACAAATGCTATGAATTCCGTCATTTATGATGGAAGCTACATAAAAATTGGATAATTACTGCAGTGAGTCACCTAGTTAAATGGCACTCCTATATGGACGAATTGATTTCAATGCAAGATTAATGGCCTTTTGCTGCTGGTTTACGTGCCTGCCAAAGACCAAACTACGTTGTTGCTAAGCATCATTAATGGATTAAAATAGGGGTTCTGCATAATTCCTACAGTGTATCTTCAAAGAGCGTGTTTAGTTTGGCACTAGCCTAGCGCTCGTTAGCCCTACGTAACACACGGCTGGGGACGGCTCACACGTGTGAGGGAGGTTAATGCAATCCCAGGAACTCTTTCAAAAGCTCACAGGTTTTCTTGTGGATGACCTCGCGGAGCTTGCGCACGCGCCGGACGCTGGAGGTGCCCACAAAGCTGTCTGGCTGTAGGACAGCCATGCCGTTGTGGACGTCCCCCATGATGATGAGCTGGCCATCCACTGTGGTCATGTTGGGGCATGGGCAGCTCCAGTCCATGTTCAAAAGCGTGATTTCTAGTGGTTCCTTCCCCAGGAATTTTAATCCCATTTTTTCATCTTTGAGGATCTCCTCCACCGTCACCAGGGCGTGCCCCGAGTCTTGGTCTTCGGTCAGCTCTGTGATGCGGCCCAGGATGACGAAGTCGCTTTTGCAGAAGCTCGTCACCAGCTTCTGGCGGGGCTTGCAGGCCTTGCAGTGCGTGTTCTTCGGGAAGGGGCACATCTCCTCGCACGCCTCCCGGCTCTCAAAGTTGTTCTCATTGCCTCCGCAGCCGCCGTAGATGAAGGACTGGCACTGCTTTGTCAAGCTGTTGTAGGCCCACCTGGGCTCGTAGGCCTTGCAGTGGCCTTGGAGGGCTGGCAGGTTGCAGATGTTGATGGGGCCGTTCATGCACGTTAACATGCAGCTCTCGTAGGTCTCAAAGTGGTTGAGGTTGCTGTTGCAGTTCCCATAGATGAAAGTGAAGCAGTTGTTTTTCTTTGCATCATAGTACCACCTGGTCTGCTCTTCCCCGCAGTCTTCGCTGTCCGGCTGCTTCAGGCACTCGTCTGTTGGAAAATGCGTTTTGTTCTGGGAAGCCTCTTTGGATGTGGGCTCTCCTTTGATGACCGACAGAGGGAAATCCGCCCGGAGGAGGCCGCCGCTGTTCTGGGCAGTGCAGGTGTAGATTCCCGCGTCCTGCAGCTGCGTGTTGTAGATGACCAGCTGGGCGATGTTGGTGACCACAACGTTCCCTCTGACGTGGTTTGGCTTCATGATGACTTTGTCCTTGCCATCGGCCTGCTTCTCCCACATGATTTCTGGCTTGGGCCTCCCTGTGACGTCGCAGAGGAAGCTGACGGTCTCTCCCACGTGGACGGACTGGTGGACAGGGTTGTTGACCAGCGTGGGCGGCAGCACGTCCACGACCGTTGTCTCGGAGTAGGCGGTTGTGGGGCGAGCTGTTGTTTCTGGGGGGATAGGGCTGGTGTTTGGCCAGGTGAGATGGTACCTACAGGTGACCACGTTCAGCGTAATGCCTTTGATGCAAGCCTCTGCATCCATGTAGCACTTGTTGTAGTAGGTGAGCCCGTCGGAGGCACAGGTGAAGCTGGGCTCCTTCTCACACCTGTCCTTGCACTTGCAGACGGGTTGCCCGTCCCAGATGTCGCACTCTGAGCCTTGCTGGATGCACATGAAACGGTCACAGGTTGCCTCCTTGGGCATTCCCACAGGCCCCTTTTTCCCCTTGACGTCCATGTACCGAGCGGCCACGCAGCTCTTGGTTCCACAGACATTGGGGCAGCACTTCTCGAAGGTCTCGCACTCCTGTGGGGAAGGAAAATAATCTGATCCTTGCTGGGGACAGAGTAAAGGCCTTCTTTTTAGAGACCCAGCTAGCAGAGAGCCTAAAAACTCAGGGGACCTGTTCTGCCACAGATATCCATGGTCTGAAACTCAGTGTCCCCGCTGTCAGTGAGTAGAAATATCCCCTCAGCACCTCCCAGGAGGTATCTAAGCACACTGGGGGTTCTGACGTGCTTCAGGAGAAGCCTCTTGGGAAGGAAAATGTAATTCTGTTTCTTAAACACAAATCTCATCCTAAGTCTTTACCCCAGAGTCACATGGACTGCTTGACTACGAACCAACCACCCCCCTTCCACACACTCCGAAATGCCTGAGGACAAGCCCTGAGAAACAAGAGTGGATGGAAAGTCTTATCATATGGCTGTAGGCAGTAATCCTTCTTATTTTCCACAGAAGTATGTAAAGTATTATTTGAATTCCCTGAGAATAACAGCCTGCTCTTGGAGGTGAAACTGCCAAGATTTGTAATTGTTCACATTGTAGAGGAAATAATAGAATATCTCAAAAGTAAGGTAATTCTTGCTCCAAAAATAATTTTTCTATGGTATTTAGAAAAACAAACCCCAAACAGCTCATTATGGCTCCTCTGTCCTATTTTAGTCCTATTTTCAAACGCAGCATCGCTCTTCTAGTGATTTATTACACTCCGCCTCAGCTACAGTCAGCTCTAAATTGTGGTTAATTTTAGCAGAATTTTCATCTTCTGTGCAGAAAAGGTATTTGATGCGTGTGATCAGGGCTGCTGGGTAGTTCTGGATCACTTCAAGGGAGCAGGAACACTGCTGCCATGTGCCCAACAGGGCACACTTCCACTGTGTGTTAAACCTCTATGAGCCCCCTGAAATCCATCGGCTCTCTCCATAAGTGAGAACAAAATGGTTTTTAAGCTACCAAGCTAAAGAGCTTCCCCTGAGTCCAGTATCCTTTCCTTATTGGGAAAAAGATGACCTAATACCAAAACTCTTTCCCCATTTCCAGCTGCACATTACTGGGTTTCAGAAGCAAAGCTGGAAACCAGACTGGGTGAGGTTTTCAGCTGGGGTTAAGGAGTGTGGCTTGGCAGAATCCTTGGCTGCCTGCAGACCACTCACTCCATCCAAGGCCCCAGGACTCTGTGCTGCCACAAGGCAAAAGTGGATATTTGCAGCCAGTGGCTTCTGACTTTCAGATTTTGACCAGTAAATTATTACAACATCGTCGTCGTCTGCTGCTGCTGGGGTTTTGAAAGTGTTTTAATGTTCACTGCTGCACCTGGTAGTTGGAACAGAGGAGGCTTATTTGGGAATGACAAAAGTAAAAAGAGCACCTTCATTCCTAACACATGGGATCCATCTGAGCAAATGTCTTTGTTTACTTATGGCCAACATTTTTGTCTGTTTTTTCCCCCTTTTTAGCATTGCAGAAACAACCTGGCTACAGAGCACAAACCCAAACACTTTCTTTCAGCACAGTAGATGTTCCTGTCAGCCAGGTTTGGGCTGCAGAAGCTTTGTCGTGGGACGTGATGTAAGAGGCAGGACAAGCAGGTATTTTCAGATGCCAGCCTGAGCTGGCAGTGCTGACAGGTTGAAAAATGAATTTTAGGGTTGTAAGCTAAACACAGTTTGGGCTGGGAGCATCCCACAGAACATCTGCCTGGTCATTTTAGCCATGCCCTGTTCTGCACCCCAAGCAAGCTTTGTGCTTCAAGTGCAGCAAAGGCTGATGATTTACATGTTAAATTAAACTATTCCATACAGGATTCCTCCCAGGAATATAAAACATTGATGGTGGCCACCAACAACAAAGAGCACAGTGACACTGCTAAAATACTACAGATCGGCCCCAGGGCATGCTGAGTTCTGGAGTATCAAATTCAGACCTTTCTTTTGACATGGAAACAAGGAAAGGGATCAAACAGAGCGAGCCCTGTACCCACACCAGCAAAAGTGACAGCTGGCACAGCCCTCCCCGATAGCTCATCAAACCTTTTCTATTCTATATAGGTCACGGGTCAGTTCAATACATGCGCCGTCTGCATCGGGTCCTGCCCGGCGCCAGCGCCCTTCCAGCTGGGACAGAAAGCTGCCACCAAGCCCCCGACGAGCGCCCGTGACGCAGGGACACAAAGACGTGCATCACTCACCAGGTCGGCGTCGCACTCCCTCTTGCAAGTGCTCTGCGCGTCGACCCACAGGTTGGGGTTCATGTCATTGGGGCATATCCCAGCGTGGGAGTACCGGATTGGAGGCAGGGCTCTCCCTTTCAGGGACACCTCCAGAAGCAAGAGGACACTGCTCTTCCCCAGCAAGATCCACATCCACCGAGTGAACAGCACCAACAACATCTCAGAACTTCTCCAGGGCAGTGGCAGTGTCCGAGCTGGTAGTAGTTCTTGTTTGCTTGGGGCTGCTTTTTTTTTCTTTTTTTTGGTAAGCCTTAAATTTTTGAGGAACTCAGATGCACCTGACTTCGGTAAAAACTTCAGCAAGCTCCTCTGCTGCCTCTGTCGATAGTGCAGTTTGGTCTGGACCTCATTGGATTAAAGGTCCTAGGAAGTCACCCCCTTATTTTAAGAGAAACGCTACTTGTCTGAGCAGAGTTAGCTCTATTTATACCCTGCCTCTGTTAACAAGTCAGAAAAAGTAAACTTGATTTCTTTGACAGGCACACGCTTCCTATGTCCTGGTGGCAGTCAGACAGATTTGTTGCAAGAAAAAAAAGCTGGAAAGAGTTCAAAAGGCTGGAACTGGCATGGTGGGACCCCTGCATGTTTCTGAATGCAGGGAGGCCTTCTTAACCCCTTTAGACCTAAAGTACTTCCCTATGCTAAGAATGGCATTTACTTCTGAAAGGGGACTTGTCTAAGTAACACGGACCCGCAGTCAGGGGATTTCCCTACGGCAAGGGGCTACACAGTCACTTGCTAAAAGGAACAAATAATAGGATTGAAGCAATTAAAGCCTGAATATCATATTTTAACAAAGGAAGCAGGGAAGAAATAACTTGTTTGAACTTAGGATTGACAAAGCAGAATGTCCTCATAACTTCTCCCGGGGCTCCTCCGGGCTTTTTTCTTCTGTTTGGTGGGGAGCTTTCCATGATGCCAGGTTTAATGCTGTCCTCCAGTCCCACCAGGAAGATGTTAAAAGTGTCCCTGAATTCCTCCACATTTCCTGACAGCCAGATCCCATTGTACAGTGCATTGCTGACCCCTTTAACAGCAACAACAAAAAAATAGTAGAAGTTCAACTCTATGGAAACCTGCATAAAGGAATGTACAGCATTTTTGCATTGGGGGGTGGGAGGGAAACTCAGTCAAGCTAAGTTCCTCATTCCCTGATTATTACAGCAAGGGGCTGATCCTGCTCATGCTGAACACGTGCCAAAACTCAGAGGTGAGTGGCAGAAGTCTGAGTTGCTCAGCACCTTCCAGGATTAGGGCCTCTGGGCTGAGTTCTGGGCTAGCCTGGGTGGACCCTGCCTGTTGCTAAGAGCCTCCTGGGAGGATCAGGTAAGTTTGCATCCCACGCGGCAGTTCCGCAGGGCTGGACCAGCAGCGCTGTGCCTGGGGAGGAGGGAAGGGTGTGCAGCCGCCCCGTGCCCAGCGCTGAGCTGCAAAGCCAGGCACAGCCAGCCCTTGCTTTTTTCCATTGGGTTTATTAACCCAGGCTTCTTTGTCACGGCTGAGTTTGGACCTAATTCTCCCCTGAGTGAGGATGGCTGCACCCAGTACAACCAGCAGTGAGCTGGGCTGCCATGGGGCTCCTGCTCCTCCGCTGGGGCTGGGCAGCAGAGCACAGTGACCTGCTGGTGTTTCCTGGGATCGCCTCTGGGAGAAAGGGAGAGCAACCCGGAGCCGACCTGCCCTCAGCTGTGGCATTTCTGTGGCAACCCAGGCTTATGAAGGGGGCTGTTGCAGCTCTGATTTGTGTGCCTGCATTAACCATATTCACGGTATTTGAATTTCACGGGACGTGCAGGGCGAAGTTGTCCAAATTAGCTATTTATAAGGAGTGAAGTCAACTGCCAGGCAGCAGTTTGCAGTTGATTTATTCACTCTGAAACTTTAGAAACCTGCATGACACTTGTACAAAGTGCGGCTGTGTGCTAAATGTTTTATTCAGTACTTGTTTACAAAGACAAACGCAGCACCCTGCGATGCCTAAAAAAGCCAACCAAAAATGACACATTCCCAAGAGGTTCTTAAAATTCTTACAGCTCTATTAACAACAAAATCACATGTATTAGTGGTTCTGTTGACTAAACAAAGACACTTTATATTGTAAAATTGACTACAGATAAGCTTTGATATGCTGTATGTGGGTCTTGAGGGGTGCAGGTGTCGCTGGTGCTGGGGAAGCTGCCTTGATGACCTCGACAGCCACTCTACATGCAGGGCACTTTCCCTCTATCTGTGGCATTGCCACAGAGTAGCCATGAATGTCTTCCCTGCCAGTTTTAGTATTTTATGGCTGTTTTACCCCTGTACCTGCTGGGCCAGAGGTGGATCTTGCAGCCTCCATCTCCTCTGCAGCTGCCAGAGAGACACCTCCTTGCCAGCTTTGGTGAGTGAGAGACCCACCAGTGCGGGCCACTGTAGGTGGAACCCCATTCCAAAGAGGAAAAATAATACTATCTTATATTTTCCCTTCCCTGACCAAGGATCCCTTATCCAGAGGCACATTTCAGCTGTGGGGCAGCAGAGTGGGGCTCTGAAGAATCAGACGCTGGTTTGCATCAGACAGAGAGAGCAGCCTTCTGCTTTGCTACGTCCTCCTCCATCCACAGGGATATTCTCCAGGGACAGGTAAGCCCCACTGTAGCCTTCTGCTTTTGGCTTGTGGGTATCATGTTCCTGGATCAGCCCCTTGGCCACTTGAGCCCAGCCGGGAGAGAGGAAAACATTGCCATAAATCTCCCTGTGAATGTGGGCAAGCAGCTCCAGAGGGCAGGGGAGGCAGTGAGGACTCTGAACAACCCTTGACAGCTGCCCCATCCATGCCAGGACATCCCAGACATGCTGTTACCCAGCCTGGGGAGCACATCCAGGAGGGACACCACCATACAGGCTGCCCCGGGCTGGCTCAGGGACAGCAGGGACCCTGATTGTCCCAGCATGGACAGCCAAGCTCTGCCTAAGGCAGTCACTGTCTCCTGGGTTTCACTGAGGGCTGTTTTCTTGCCTGGTTCAAGTTAATTTAACTCCACTGGACACTCCAGAACACCACCAAAGGGGTCTCTGTCAAGGTCCCTGGGCCCAGTTTTTCTGTTCCTCCTTATGTATAAAGCACTGTGCTTTGTTTCTTTAATATAAGCAATAAAATAACTCCCATTCTCTATTTCTATGAACAAATCCATAATGAAAGCCGAATTTATGGCTTATCTTATCTCATACACGTCAGATACTGATGTGATAAAGATCTTCCCAAATGAGATCAAGCCTTAGAGGGAACTCCACTACTACCCCAAAATCCCCTTTTCTGATCAAGATGTTGAACTGAGTCTGCTGAATGAGGAGCTGGGATGAGCTTCTCTGGATCTCAGATGGACAAACCTGAGCCCTGATGGCACAAAGCAACATCCTGGATCTGCTCCCGGCAGTGGGGTCTCTGACCAGCCTGTGCTCCATCCAACATTACACCCCAGTCCTGAAAAGCCCTCCTAGGATGTGAGGGTTCTGGTTAAGGCTGTTAATCTAGAATTGGCTTAACTGTTGTTGTTTTTATTGTAAATTAAAATTTCTTTGCCCTTTTCCCTGCCCTCCTCTGCTGTGACAAGCGCTGACCCATTGTGTGGTGTGACACCTTTTAATTGAGGAGGGAAACAGGATATTCTGGTGTGCAGAAAAGTATAATTGTGTTCTCTTTTTTTTTCTTAAGCCACTGTTAAAGAAGCAGCAAACTGTTGATCATATTTACCAGGCCAAACGAGCAGTCCTCATCTGGAGTTACTCAGCGGAGGGTGGATTGGTTTGCCGGTTTTATTGTGGACGGCTCTTGGCAGGAGCCGTCACCCTGCGATGTTAAACCTCCCAGCTCCCATTGATCTCTTCCTCGGCACAGGGGCCCTTCCAGCCTCGGCCTCTCGTGCTCCCCGGGCCGGCCGCCACCCGCAGCCGGTTCTGCCAACACAAACACGAGCCAGCCCCTCTCCAGACAGGCTGTGACTCCTCGCTGCCGGTGGCACTTTGCTGCCTGCGGCACCGAGACCCTGCCCGAGGGCTCCCGGCTGCACGGGGGGTGCAACGGGTGCCGGGGTGGAGGTTGGGTGCTGGACCCGCTCTGCCTTCGAGCACAGGATAAAGCAAAGACTCTGGTCCTTGAGGCCACCCTCCTCCTGCTCCCAGAGGACAGCAGAGCCTGGTACCAACTCTCGGCACTGCCCACAGAAGCGCTCAGCCCCTTCTTCCAAACAGGGCAACCAAACCTGCCCTGCCCACAGGGACCCTGGTCATGGACCCAAGGACACGCTCTTCTCCACCCTCATCATCACCATTCACCCTCCGTGGGTGGCTCCTTGTCCATGCACAGCTGAGAATGTGATGCCTGAACAGAAAAGTACTTTTAAAAAACCTGTTTCATTTAGAGAGTAACGATGTTCCAGGCTGTATGTAAAGCTTATCGCACTTAAAGATGATAGCTTTGAGAGGGAACGTCACTGCCAGATCCCTTTTGGAGCACAGCTGCCAACTGCTTGTCTCAAGCAGGAGCATTGCTTCCATACTCATGGGGAAATACAGACAATGCTTTGGGACCTCAGCTTTACCTTGCTTTGGACTGCAAAGAGTCAAACCTTCCCCTTTGAGAGATAACCCAAACCTCAGCAGGACCTGCTCAGGGGATGGCCAGGGATCCCAGCTCAGATGCTTTTCCTCAGCCCTCAGAAGACCACACGTCTCTTGCTGGCTGGATGGTTGGCTGAGCGAGGAGGATTTTTGGCAGCAGGAGATGCGCCTCCAAACATCAAAGCACAGGCAAAGGCTGCTGTGCTGGCCACATGTTTTGAGAGCACACACACACACAGGCAAGGCAGATTTGGGCTGAAGGTATGCAATGGAAATGGGTCCTATTTCAGGGCTCTTCATATACATAATTAGCAACAGAGGCATATTTCAGTTTTCCCCAAGTTAAGACAGAAATCTCCCTGTAAGCAACCAGAAATAACAAGTGCTGGTTTTGACTTCTGCAATAACCCATCTGAGCAGCCCCAGAGCGCAGGGAAGGCTCAGGGTGCACATTTGGCACAGTGATTGCTCACCGAGAGGAGCTGCTGTTGCTGTGCACGCTGCCTCACATGCAGCTGCTCAGTAAGCAGAAGTTAATGTGGTTAGACAAAAGGGCTCAGTTTGGGGGGGAAAATCAATAATGTCAGGGAGTTTATGACAGGGTTATGGACCACCTGCTAGAACTCAGCATTAGGCCTGTGTTGCGTTGTGTTTCGGGGAGAGCTGATGGCACTGCACTCAGACAGGGCTAGCGCCAGAATTATTATTTTATGCCTCGGCAGATGGCTTCTGCTCGGGGGTTTTATCTTTGAGTGCAGACATACGACTAATCATCATTTGCTTTCTCTTTCTCTGCTAACGTAAGCTGGGCAGGAAGCAATTGCCAGTTTGATGATGGTTCATTATTGTTTGGTTTATTCTGTCTGAAACAGCACAGCAAGAGGCACCAAGGGTACAAAGGAAGGTAATCAGCCCGTTATCAGTGAGATATGGGGAAAAGCTGAGCTCAGAAGCTTGTCTTTCACCAGCCCATCTCTTTCTGTCTATGTTTCAGAGACAAAGCCTAAGATATCCCACAGATAATTCAGGGAGGCCATGTTGGTATCTTCGCATTGTCAAGATAGCAAAGATGAAATGTTGCGAATGGGCTCATCCTGCCTTAAAGCAGGAGAATCTAAGTCACTTCCTAAAGTCCCTTCCAGGACTGTTCTCTGTCACCCTCAATGCTGAGCGAGACCTGCTCCATCAATTAAGCTTTGAGTTAGGGAAATACGAGGTCTGTGATGCAACCTGGAATGCCAAGAGACAGAAATCACAGCCACAGTGGCATCAGAGCAGGGCCAGCACATTCCAAGTTAGGCCCTCTCAGCTACCTGCACCCATGGTGCACAGGCTGGACCACGTCCTGCCACCTGCTGAGCAAGGCAAACACAGACACCACAGACGCACGGCTGCAGCAGAGAGGCTTGGACACCTTGCTTTGATTGCAGGTTTTAGGAATTCGTGATTAGTTTCATGGTGAGCTTGAGTAACAGCACTTTAGGAAACTGGCACCAAATCCGTGGGGTGCAAATGGAGATGTTCCCATGGCTTGCAGCACTGCTGTGGCTGTATAAGCCAAAGCATAAAAACCGCAGGATTTAACTGGTGTATTTGATGTTGGTCTTTATGATTTTCAGTTTTTCTGCTTGGTTGCAGCCCAGTTTGAATCAAAGCTCAGAACAAAAGTGAGGTGCGGGTCTGGCACAGGCTCAGGCTGAGTGCTCAGCACATCTTTCACCAGAGTTGGTGGTGTTTCTCCAGGAACGTGAGTTAATTTAGTTCCTTGTGCAGAAGTAATAAATATTATTGAACCCATTGCACAGATTCACTTCAGTCTGCAAATGACCCTAATTTAACCTCCCTTACATGCCTTTAGGAATTTAAAGCTGGGAGGAAATCACTTGCTGAGTATCACGCAGCAACAGCCACGAAAGGTTGGAGTTCCAAGACCTTGCTTCCAAGCCCACGGGCACCGTGTCCTTCTTGAAAAGCAGGTTCAGTATGGAAAACTCACATTTCTTTTGTTCGTGATGTGATTCAATTTATATAAACAGTAAGGTTTTAACCTGCTGTACTAATTTAATGTAACCCCTGGTTTGTACTGCAAGCCTTAATTCCTGGTGACTTCAGAATGAAGGAACCATTACCCATAACTCAGGGCTGACCTTGTTTTAGAAAGATTATGAACCTTTCAATGGAGGAGAGCTTGTGAGGTGAGATTAAACTGATGCAGATTTGCATGATTTTATGCTTCATTGTGAGACTTTACCAAACCACTGAATCTGTTGAAAAATTTGGAACCCTCATTGTGGCTGGGAGCCTCTCCAGGAGATGCAGAGCAGCTCCAGCAACTGGGCTTTTCATCAGGCAATGAGTGTTGGCTTCTCCAGACAACCTGGAAGTTCCAGAGCTCCTCTGAGGGTTTGGTATCCAAAACTTCACTATAAACAAATTAATTTTTAAGAAATGTAACTATTTCCATTTCTGCAAATACCGTGAAATCCTTTTAGCGTCAATTCTGTATTCTTGGAATTTAAATCTAAATTAGGACAAAATTCCTTTTTAACTGAAGAGTGATTGCCCTCGTTTGGCTTTGTTGGCTGTTCGCAGTCCTGGCTGTCACACAGCACATCCTCTGCCGTGCTCAGAGGGTGACCTGTGCCAGGAGCAGTCCCTGCCTGATAAGTTGGGCACATTAAGAGTCTTTCCGAGAGGTGAACTATTTTATTGTAGTTTGCCCTGTGTGCCACAACATGCAAGGCAAGGCATCACACAGTCTGCACTGTTTGGACCCAGACAAGGGCCAACAGAAGGAGTCAGAACAGCTCTTCTGGGTCACTGACACCTTTACTGGAAGTGCCCAAAGGAGCCAAAATGCAAATCTGGTCTGTAAAGGTGCTCCTCTTCTGGTATTCATTCAGCAGCAGATCTGAACACAGGCTGGAGGTGCAAGTGATGTCTGCAAACCAGCGATGACCCACTTCCACTGATCTTTTTGATCAGCAAGCCCATCCTCCCTGCCCTAGCACCGGGATGTTTGTCTGCATTTAACAGCGTTTTTTCACTGTCGTTCTTTCTGATTCCAGCTAATTCAACATCCGTTCTGAATTGGGTCTTTTGCTGTGTGCAGAGGCCACCTGCAGCCCGCACCGTAGCAGGGTTCGCTGAGAGGCAGCACTTTCTTTCCATGGCAGGTTCGGAGGGAACAGGTCCGTGCTGCCTGACGCGGTGGTGGCCGGCAGAGCCAGCGCAGGTAACGTTTAAGAGATTCACGCGGTTTAATCGTTACAATTTCCCTGTGCCTTTAGGGCCAGCACGTTGGGCTCAGCCTCCCGTCTAACGAATCGCTGGGATTGTGTTTAATGACAGACACAGCAGCCGGCCTTTGAGCTGGGGGGCACAAAGGAACGGGAGCATCATTAGCGGCGAGTGTTTCAAACGCTCGGTAATGGCCCGATTTTTCTCCAGTTGAAGTCGATGTAAATATTCTGCTGACTTCAAAGGGGAGCGGGATGAGGCTATGGCCAAGTACTCTTGGAAATCCCACCCAGTGCTTGATTTTTCTTGACCTGAACTCCAGTTCAGTCAGCTCTGCTTCCACAAAGGAGCTTTCAGGGGTCCAGGAAAAGCCGCCGGAGTGCTTTTAGCCCTGGGTTCACATGGTAGCAGCATGTGAATTGCGGCAAATCTAGAGGACGATTCAGCCCTCCCAAATTCTGATTCCACTTCTGCAGATGTCTGGCTGGCAGCGCTCTTGTTCTCTCCTCATTGACTGTGGGGGAGTTTAGGGCAATGGGATTCCCACGGAGGTACTTCAGTTTGGTGGGGTGAACTCCTGCAGCGGGGCAGCAGAATTTGGGGTACCCTCACAAGACCTTTGCTGGGCATCAGTCAGGAGAACAAGCTGGTCAATGTGCCTGGAAAATCTTTACACCATCTCTGCAGCCCATGATATGAGCTGTGGCTTTGTCTCTTCCCAGCACAGAGAAAATGGTCTTACATTTAATTGCTTTTTTGTTGGGGCGGGGGGGGCGGGGGGCTGTTCTTTCTTAGTTTCACACATTTTCTTTTGTGTTTCTGCAACACCATACTTACAAAGCTCTATGTGGAGTGAAAAATCAGACTTTTCTATACATTTCCAAACATTCCCATTAACTAGTTTCCTTTTGAAGTCAATCAGATTTGTTGGTATGGAATTGTTATCTCCACAGGAACTGTTCCTGTCTTTGCCACTTGACTTTGTGAGCCCAGACCGTTCACTCTCTGCTCCACAGCTTCCACCTCCCTGAAGGGGACTATAAAGCTCACAATTGGGTCAAGTGACATCAGTTCATCTTTGAAATCCCAACTTCTTGCCATTCCCACAGAGCCATGTGGGAGTCTGAGGTGTGATTTGCTGCAACTGCAAAACTGTTGGGAAAAAATGACGACTGCAAAAATTGTATCTCCAGCCATTTGTTCACATCTCTTAAGCTGCAGTTTAAGCACAGCCCTTTCTTATTTACACACACACTGGGGTGTTTTTTTTTAAACTTTGCCGTGGCCAGAAACCTAATACTGTAACCATTTCAGAACATATACTTGTACTTTCTCAGCTCCTTTTTGATTTGTTGGAGGAATTTGGCATATCCACAGCCATAGAAAACCAGGTTAGTGCACAGTAGAGGCTTTCATGGCCACTAATCTTGATGACAAAATTATTTGAACAAACACTTCTTGTGTCACCAATATATATTATGTAAAACCTTGTGACTTTGATTATGTGTCTATAATACAGATTAGCCTGTTTGGGTGTTTGGTGCTGACCTCCAATAAGCTCCTAAAGTATTACCAAGAATTTGCAAGTGACAGGCAGGCAGAGGTGCTGTTCTGCCTAATCCCATTCTCAAAACTCTGGCTATTTATGTCTGAACAGTTTCTGCTGCTTTCCTTGAGGCACCAACCAGGTTATTTCTTTCTCAGCCCCCTCCCAACAACCTTTGTCCTTCTTTCCACTGCTGTAATGTGTCACAAATGTTGGAAGATTTCACTAACCTTATGGACTAGAGCCAGGGAAACAGCGAGAACAAATTTAGAATAGGAGGCAGAGAATGTACCAGCTGGGAGGTGATGCTGTCAATCTCCATGGAGACCTCTTTAGTTACAGCTTTGCTAATTACTCTGATGAATTGTACAGTGCCTGGTTGAAAGCCCAGCCAAGTCAGTGGAGGGTTCCAAATTGACTGGCTGTGTCTTGGGCCCACAAGGGATGCACAGGGCACAGCCCCTCGGGGTAGCCAGTTATGATTTGCATTGGTGGCTTTCTCCTTGATGGCCAAAACGCAGCCTAAGGAGAACCCCAACACCTTGATCTGGTCTTCTGCACAGGCCAGCTTTGTCTAAAGAAAAGAGCTCTGGAGAAATAAATGTAGATCTTGTCTTAGCAAAACCATTTTTTTCTTAGGTGTGCAAGTGAACCATCTCCGTCATCTTGGGGATTTTCCACAGGAGACAATTCCTGCAGGAGATGAACAACATCCACAGAAGCCTTTTAACTCCAAATGCCTGGATAGGACATGCCCCTATGCAGGATTCAGGCAACTACTTGTATTTGCCCCTGATCCCCAGAATGAGCCTGTTTCACGGATTAGGAGGGCAAAAGGAGGGACTACAGACATGAGAAGAGAGAAAATCAGCCAAAACTCTGGACAAAAAGCAAAGGCAGCCCCTTTGCTGAGCAGTCTGCTCAGATTTCTGGGTTAGGCTGTCTCTGAGCTCCGAATGGACTGGGCTGAAACCTGGGGACCGTGCCACCACCCCAACACAAGCAACAACCACCTTCGGGGGAGAAGTTTGGATCCACAGCACTGCAGCTCAGACTTGTCATTACTTGAAGCCAAACTGGCTTTAGACACTAATCCACTGAACAATTTCCAGTTGTTATCAAAATCTATTGGACTTCTTAACCACAAGTCCCTGAGCTGATGTACCACCCCCCTCAGGTTCCAGTTCTCTGACTTGTTTGTTCAGAAGTTATTTATTTGTTCTACAAATAAGAACAATGTTAAATTAACAACTGAAAAAAAAATCAGCTGCTCACCATGCCTGATTTCTAAAGAGATTTGGCTGCCTGAGCAGGTCTTTCCCCTGCAGATCACCATTCCTTCAAATTTTCCAAACCCTCCCCATTGAATTTCACTCTGTGCTGCAGGTGTGTGCATCTGTGTGCTTGTGTGTGCACTCACACCTGCTAAAATGTCCCTCTTCAGATACTCAGCTCCCCTCGAGCCCCTGCAGGATGCTCAGCAGGGCTGAAAATCCATGAAGCAGCGGGTTGCTCCGTAATTCAGGGATGCTCCAGGGGGCTAAGACCTGTACTGAATCCCAGTCCTCTGTACCTCTATCAGCATTGCAACTCCTGCCTGGTGATTTGGTGAAAAAGCTGTGATTTATGGTCAAAAGAAGGACGACGGGTGAGTTCCCTGCAACTCTGGAATTTACTGGAAGGATCTCTTTGTCTTGCCAAGAATAGAGGAACTATTCTTGAGTTGCGTGGAGCTCTAGATACCCTGCCTTAGGTGCTCATCTTGCCTAGCACTAGGCAGCTGGGAATTTTTGGGCTCAAAGCTTGCTCCCTTTGGATCCTTTGGCAGTGGGTAGAACAAAAGAGACATCTCCAGAGGATGATTTGGCTGTGCTATTTTTGACCCCTGCCCTGGGAGGAGATGAATCAGCCCCTGTGCTGCATGTTTCCTGCCATGGACATGAAATGAGTGTTGGGTGACACAGGCTCAGACTTGATAATGTGAATGCTTTGAATTTAACCTAATCCACCTACAAACTCTCACAGGGGACTTCCATGGGGCCAGCACAATAACTGGTATAATATAAACTGCTTCTCCCATGTGACTTTGACTTTCTCCTTTGAAATTGTCTCCTCTGCCTTCAAACTCTCATTGAAAGGCCCAAAGTGAGTAGCATAGATTATTTTAAATCTAGGTGAATATTTGGCTTGACTTTTAATTCCATCTTTATTCTCCACCAGTCCTTCCATTTCCCTGAGCCTTAATCCTATAACAGCTTTAAATCTGTGTGTGTGCATTAAGTGTCATATTTAAGGTTTCTGACTATCCCTAAATCTTATTTCTAACAAACGCACAAGTGTTGGTTTAAATTGCCAGAAACATTATTTTGGTGGGTTGGGAGTGGACTGGATGTTTAAAATTTGATTGTTCAGCTCTCAGTATCACTGTGTAACTCGGAATTAAGACTTTAAAAATATGTTTAATCATAACTTTCAGTGACTGAGAAGTTGGTTAAATGGGGAGGAATGGAGTTACTTAGGGAATGAAACCTGAAATGCAAAGGGAATGAAAAACTTCATAAGCTTTAAAAAAACCAGGAGCAAATAGCAAATAGACAGACCGTGGTTTCTCCAAAAAAGGAGAAAAGAACCAATCCAGTCGGAAGCTTGCGAAAAGACATATATTAAAACTGAACCAATAAAATCTGGAAAACTTGCAGTGAGGACAAAGAATGGCCCAAGCCTCCCCTGTGGTTACTCCAAGGCTGTGACAGTGAGGCGAGGCTCTCCAGGCACGCACAGTGCTCCCGGGCTCAGGGCTGCACCAGCTGGGAACACAACTCCCCTCGGATGCTGAACAGGGAGCAGTGAGCACCTGTAAATCAAAGAAAACAAAACATCACCGATCTGGGTTTCACACTCGGACTCCGCTGTGGCTCAGAGCTCAGTGTGTTTCCACTGAAGGCCAAGGGCATTTAACATTTGGGAGGCAAAGTGGCTGCTCCAGCCATGAACACGGGGTGTGATTCCCAGCAGCTTCCAAAGGCGGTGCACCTGTCCCGTGCGTCCGGATCCTGCAGGCCCTGCTGCTCTCACAGGGAGGTGTGTGCGTATGGCCTGCACAGGCACAGGCACAGGCACAAACTCAGCTGCCATATGGGAAGGGAGCAGGAAAGGACAAGTTTTTGGCTCTGCTGGGGGCTGGTGTGTGTGACAGCAGTGCCAGTAAACGGGGAGGGGGCACTTGCCTGCGAGGGGGTCCGAGGCTCCACGCGCGGGGCACGAGCAGAGGGCTCATGGCGGCAGTGTGGGGAGGTTTGAGTCAAGTGAACTCGCTGCTAATCCTCTTCCACACAGCCTTCCTTGCAGGAGGAGACCTCATGACTCCAGGGAGAAGTACATTGTGTAACTAAGCAATGGTGAACCCGAGCTCCATTTAACAGGGCTTGGCACAGGCACGACGGAGAAGGATACTCATCCCAAGAGAGCGTGAGAGAGAGCATCTCAGTGCATCACCCGCCGGCTTCGAGTCCTTAAAAGCCCTGTGTGGCCTTGGGAGAGGAGCTCAAGTAGAGGGGGGAAAAAAAAGAAAAAAATTTTAAAAAGAAAAAGAGCCCATAACCCCCCAGAAACCAGCTCCCTGCACCAGGCTTCCCTGTGCTTGTGTGGAAACGTTGCATAATGTCCCTTTGCACCACACAGAGCTTTGAAATCCACAGGATCAAAGCTGCATGGAGACACTATGGATGTGCCGAGACAAATTTAAAGGCATTTTACAATTATAGCAAGAAGCACAAAGCCACACTCCAGGCTCCTCTTGCTGTTCCACTGTGACATCTAGTGGCAGCTGCACTGGAGAATAAGGAACGGTGTTTCTGGTTTTAGGCCTATTCCTGCATTCGCCTCCTGAATAGCTTCTCCCCATCTGAGAGTTGTCTTGTATGATATTGGAAAAAGCTCTTTTGCCTCTATATCCTCCTGAATTTTTCCAGATGTAAAAAACTGGGATTTAAAGCTTTCACAGTGTGCAAAGGACCGTCCTGCTTCCTAGAACGTATCACCAGGTCTCCATTTTTTTTGTGTGCCTTGTCTTTGCTTTACGGCTTTATGCCACAGATGCTGAAAATAGACAAAAAGGAATTGTGGGTTAAAGAGTGATCACTTAAGATGCTTTTACTGAAAAAGCAAGGAAGTTAAAATGAAAATATTCAGACCACAGCAGTGTCCAGTTGAATGCTGGTCTTCCAGGTTGCTGAGGTCTGGATTTGCAGTTGTCACCAGCTAAATCTTGTTTGTGAACCATTCTCTAAATCCAGTTGTTTCTCTTAGAGTTGGTTGAGTCTTTTGGTATGAGCTGGGCAAAATTTTTGCTCAGCCTGTTGCACGGGATCAAGAGCTTGTGATCTTGTGTGAAAAACTTGCCACTGAGTCACTGTGTAACCTTTGCCATAGTAGTTAAAACTGTCACTGTTCGCTTGTCCCTCCTGCCTTCAGGAGGGCACTTTGCAGGGATGCTTCTCTCTTAGAGAAACAGAAATGTCTGGCCTGTGGGCCTCTGCCTCTCCCGACTGATTAAAAGGGAGATGACTGTTTGTGCTTTGAAGCTTCATTTATATGGATAGATATTCTGGAACTGGATGGTAATGCTGCAGGCATCATCTTCACCTAATTGCCACAACTGCCAGAGCAGGAACAGCAGAGCAAAGCAACAGCAACTGAGGGTCTAAATTAAACGGTAGGTTAAAAATAATGTCGCTAATAAAAAAAGTAAGCAATAAAAGAGAGGCAATGAAATAAAACAACAGCTTAGTGCAAATTTCTCCTTGGTGGCAGACAGTGATGCCAAAACAGAAAGCCTGGAGTTAAACGAGCTCCCCAACACACGCTGCAGTGATTTAATTAAGAATGTGAGCAATGCACTGGAGAGCAAAGGGCTGGGAATTGGGGGTGCCAGGGCTGGAAGTGTCTGGGGAAAACCCTAGTGGGTTTGAACCCATCCTTGTGGTACCTTCCCACCCCATGGCAGCCTCGCAGCTTGAAGGCAGGAGCCAGGCTGACAGTTAAAAGCACCCCAAAAAGGGCAAGGCCACTGTGATGGATGAAGGGTTGAACTCGATGACCCTAGAGGTCTTTTACAACCTAAATTCCTCTATAATGTGCCTTTGCCAGGCAGGAAGTTTTTACGCGCAGCTTTTCTCCCCTTCCCAAGATCTGTCTCCCCTCAAGCCTCCATACAGGGGTCAGGGTGCCAGGCGAGGGTGGGATGAACCCATCAGAGGAAACACTCCAGTTCTGGGGTTTTCACCCTGACCAGGGCCCTATCCCAGCACCCAGGGAGTCACACAGAATCACAGAATCACTGGGGTTGGAAGGGACCTCTGGAGAACACCCAGTCCAACCTCCCTGCCAAGGCAGGGTCACCTGGAGCAGGTGACACAGAAATGTATCCAGCTGGGTTTGGAATGTCTCCAGAGAGGGAAGACTTCACACCTTCCCTGGGCACCTGTTCCAGCGGTCTGCCACCCTCAAGGGAAAGAAGTTTCTCCTAATGTTGAGGTGGAAATTGTGTTTTAGTTTATGACCCTTGCCCGTCGTCCTGTCGCTGGGCACCAGTGGAAAGAGTCTGGCACCATCCTCTGACACCCCTTGGAGATATTTACATGCATTGATGAGATCCCCTCTCAGTCTTCTCCAGACTAACCAAGCACTGCTTCCAC
Organism: Atrichornis clamosus; assembly: GCA_013400975.1. NCBI lineage: Eukaryota > Metazoa > Chordata > Aves > Passeriformes > Menuridae > Atrichornis > Atrichornis clamosus. Next base: position 44,131 of record WBMZ01003932.1, read on the forward strand.
AGTCTCATACCAGAGATGCTCCAGACCCCAAATCATCTTTGTGACCTACGCTGGGCCGTTTCCGCTAGCTCCTTGTTTTTCCCGTGCTGAGAGCCCAGAACTGGACACTCCACGTAAGGGCCGTTCCCTTCCCGGGGCAGCCCCAGCGCTGCCCG
>WBMZ01003933.1:0-94502 GCA_013400975.1 Atrichornis clamosus
GGGGGCGGGGAGGGGACGGCGGGGGGAGGCGGCGGGCGGAGCGGCGAGCGGGAGAAAGACGAGCTCCGAAAGTTGCCGAGAAAACTCAGCGGAAATTCGTACTTCCCACACTGTGCCCTGGGGGACCGGAGGATCGGATGGAGCGGGGGAGAGGGAGGACGGCGCCGCGGGGGGGCGGGGGGGAGGAAGCCCGCGGCCCGTCCTGGCTCGGCTCAGCCCCGGCAGCGAGCAGGGGCGCAAAGTGGGAAAGTAGGAATTGGAACCGGCTGTGGCTGCCTCCCAGCCACATGGGTTGCAGATAGAGCTGCGCATCGGGGAGGGGGAAGGGAATAGAAGTAAACTAGACGTCGTCTGCCCACCCCACGTCCTTTTCTCCCTCTGTATTTAAAAACCTGCCAAAAGCAATAGTTACAGTTTACCACGGATTGAGGACTTTTCTTTGTGTCGAGCAAACGGCAATCAGAAGACTAAGCCACCTCTAGTACATAATGAGTTTTCATTCTTTCTCCGCACCGTCCTGCCCAGTAGGCTCCCGACGAAGCTGCCAGTGAGGATGCAGTTGAACATGGCTCCAGCTCCATGAGGGGCTCATCAGAATGACCCAGATGCACTTGAGTAATAATTCCTGTTTTAAAAATTATTCTTTATCAACAGGATACAAATTCAGAGTGCAAGGGAGGTGTCGGAAAGCATACTGAAAACGAAACAGACTGGGTATCCATCCTTTCAATGATTGCCTTTCCTCTTGGCATTTTTTGGTTTTCTGACATGTCGACAATCGGGTAAATAAGTGTCTAAGAACAGGAGGGTTCCAAGGATGATGAGGTAAAGAAGATAATGACCAAAATGCCGTGTTGCAAATGTAATAAATATGTTGGAAATTGTTAGGACGTGAAGCTGTTATCACATGAAGTTGTATGCAACTTCACACACTTTGCATACACTTCTGGACTAAAGCTGCGTACAAGCCCTGCTTCTTACCAAAAGGCAGAATTTAGATAGCATTTGCAGAAGCTTTGTTTTAGTGGCTATGTCAACATGAGCAGGTAGCATGGTGTGCTAGTTCGTGATGAGTCTGTTGTCTGCTTTCATGTTACTTTGGTCTAACTCTGATTTGGTCCTGAAGAAACCTTGAAGAGAAGGGATAAGGCTTGGTCTGGTCAATGGAACATCACTATGAGCATCTCAGTTCCTGGCTCTTGTAGTTACCTGAGGCTGGGCCTTGTGAAAAATAACCTTTTTGTAGTGGTAACTGCATTGTGCTGATGTGGGAAGTAATGTTTGGGGCAGGAGAGTGATATTTTAGATAATTTGAATGAATTTTGCAAATACCTTCAAAAATGAAGTGAGCAGCTGTGAATTACAGCTTCCTCTTTAGAAAATCTGGCATGAGCACTAATGTGCTGGAATATGGTTATGGCAAGGAAAGCTGTTTGGTTTTTTAGTTTTGGGTTTGTTGTTCTGAGATTTTTTTTTGGTGAAAAATGGCTGTTGCATAGGCAGTCTTTTTAAGCTGGAAGTGTAACTGAGAGATTAGATACTTATGCCTAAAAATCTACTTATAGTGGAAGACATCATAGTGTATTACATTAAAAACTAAAATTTGTGAAGGAAAAATGGTGGAAATCAGAGTTGTCAGATTCCAGAACTTGATGACTTCTCCAGACATTAACTATCTTGCCAACAAACTAGGATGTTCTTAGATTACATTGTTTTAAATTTGTGTCCTAAATTGCTACTACATTTTTTTTCTGAATGTGGACTCAAGAAGCTTGTCTGCTTCTTGAGTGAAGTGGAAAGTTTAATTATTTGTAACTGCTGTACTTTGAACAGTACATGCTTGATTAGTAAGATTTTTTTTCTGCAAATAAAAGTAAGTTTCACAGAAATAACTTTTTGCTAGCCTTTTTAATTCATTTTTCAGGTTACTGAAGACACCCATCCAGCATTTGCTCATGACTCAAATGACCATGGGTGAAGAATCCAGACCTTTTAGCTTAGTCTCTTCCTTATTGGCTATTTTTTCACTTGCCAGTTTTTTCTTTTCAATATCCATCACTTCATGTCTAATATTCAGGACAAAGTAGAGATGATGTTTTTCTCCTGCAAAGATTACATGTTTCTTTCCTCATTTTCAAAGCCACTATGGTTCAAATAAAGGCATCCTGGCTCTGAAGATTTTCTTTAATTCTGACCAAAGTCTGACTGACTAGTGACACATTTGTTTAACTGTGGTGTACTTTAAATAGGGGCATTTTAGAAAACCATTCTGTATAATGGTATGATTATTTTCTGTTCCTTTGGGTTTTTAATTTGAAACATTTTTAAGCTTATAAGGGCAATTTATTAACTGTCCTTCCTGTAGAAGCACCATAGATCTTTTTCTAGTCATACGTTATTGCAAATACTAAACGTTTAAGTCAAATTTTTTCTTACGTATTGCTCTTGATTTATGCCTTCTGAACCTTAGTCAGAATGATTATTTTCACTGGGTATGGGGAATTGTAAGTGGGAGGAATTTAATAAAAAAAATTAACTAGTGATTCCTAAGAAGACAATTCATCACACACTTGTTCTCACACTGGAAATATTTTATACCAGAAACCAAATAAACAATTGCAATAGGGTTTTTTCTGATTTTTTTTTTTTTATTCAAGTAGGAAGTTATTATTCAAAATACCTTAGAAACACAACTGTTGAGATGAAAGGTGCCACATTTGTTTTCCTACTTTGGAACTCTCCCATTGCTGTAATTCTTTTTCCTTATCCGAGCACACAATAAAATGTTTAATGCATGATTGAGAAATAGTACTCTTTTTTTTACCCCAACCTGAAAAAGCATAAATCCACCTATGAAAAACTGGGCAGAGGTGAAATTAAAAGTAGCCTATTCTTAAAAGCTTTAAAGGTTATCTTGAAACATACCTTCATGGTTAAGATTTGAAGTGTGAGGACTTTGAAGGGCCAAGAAAAAATAGCAAGATCACAAATACCATCTTTCCACTGATACATATCTATTCCTATGATAATTATGAGGGAACTGACCTTAAATAAGGCATTGTTTCATGGCTAAATAGTATCCATATGTTTGTTATATCTCATATCTCTGATTTTCTCTTTTTGATTTTTTTTTTTCCAAGAGATGTTTTTTAGGCAATGTGGTCATTGGTGACTGGTGATTGAAAGTGAACACGTATTTATAGGCAGAATGCAAAACTGAGTGAAAGAAACAGCATGCTCAATGTAGCCTGTCCCAGCATATCTCATGTCTGTGGCAATGTCCACATGAGGAGCTTCCATTAAATAAAACTAATCTTTCTTGACTCTAGAATAAGAAAACTGGTGCTGAACTGTTAAGTTTAAGGACTGGTATCTCATAGCTTTATGTAGTTGCCAGGAATGGTAACCCGTTATCTGGAACTGGAGCTTAATCTCAAAAGAGGAATTTTGGATTGGTCCATAAAATTTTTCTACCCACTGCACATCACAAATGTTTTCATCTGAACTTGTAAAAAATGTTTCTAGAAGTGTTGGCTTTGAACTTTCTCACCAAATTAACCAGCTTCATAGAAACTTTATTCAACCTTAGTGTCAGAATTCCTATTTAAAACAAAAAACCCTCTTCTGTAAGTTGATATATCAATGTGTTTATTTGGTTATAATATAAAAAACTTAATTTGAAGTTGTTTGACTTACATTGTCATAGGAAGTTGTATACAACATTACTTCATGAGTCATGCTAAGTTACCCTTAGGAAAGCACAAAGAAAAAAGGAAGATACTATGCCATTCTTGCCTTCTAATTGACGAAGTGTCACTGTATGAATTTGTACTTTTATAGTTACTTTCGTTTTTTGAAGAGATGAAAATATTGTGGAGCACTGTAAAGTATTAATAAAACAATTCATACACTATCTTTGTTAGTGGCTCCTGCAGCCCATGGATTAAAACTTCTTTTAAATAGTCACCAGTTTTGTGATATTCCATATGTCAGTGCTAGTAATGAAAATACCATACTGTAGGAAAAATAGGAGAATTCTAGTGCCAAACATGCTATTTTTTTTTTTCTTCAAAATTGCACAAATAGTTCATCTATACTGTGTAATTAAGGTTGGTTGTCCTTACTATAATAATTTACATTTTAAATAAACCTTTTCCTGTTACCATGGTTTGTACAAAATGAAATGCCACTTGCCACATCTAGTTCTGTAGGAATAAAGCAGGGCTTCCAGGCCAACGGTTGATATTACATGCCTGTTCAGCTCCATGGGATGAAATCTACCAGATGTTTTATAGATACCTGGTCTTATCATCCAGAGAAGTCTGTGACCTACAACACTGTGCTGCAAATATCTCTCAATCTTTTCAGAATTAAATATCTGAGTAAAGTATTTGTGGTTTTTTGCCGTATGATGCCAGTCTAGACATGCATTTGCCGTTGTGTGCGTGCTTTGTCAAGCAGTCAAACTCCTCTGAATTCTGTATAGTGTGGGTTGTGCCTCTGCAGCTTCCTCTGGGCAGGTGGTTCCAGGACTTCATGTTGATTACAGCAATGGGTTCCTTTGTGCATATCAGTTTACTGCAATTTCAAATGTGTTTTTTGAAGTTTCCCTGTCTAGGCTGCATGAAACCCATTGTAGCTATATCCACAGGTAAGCTGTATTCACATGTTCTCTCTACAAGTGAAAATCAGCTAGTTCTATCTATATAATTAAATGCAAATCAAGCAGTGGATGATGTTGCTATAGTATCAGTATTTCTTAACAATAAATGGAGAGTTAGGTGTCTGCGTTCCTCTTTGTAGTGATCTCTGCCAGTATGTATCACTTACATAGGTTAGAATCACCGAATCATACTTGCAAAAGTCTAAACAATTATTTAGCTGACATATTTGGCTTTATCCAACACTTATTTCCTAAGGGAGAAACTCATTAATACTTTTTTACATGGTTCAGCATCTGTGACACTAAGAAAGGAGAGAACCCTATTTGTGTCATGATGAGTGGTATAATTTATGTAAAACAAATGCATATGTAGCATATGCAGGGCCAATTAGCTGTTGCAGTGTCTGCAATTCTTTCACATGGTTATCTGTTCATATATCCAATCTCTGCAGTATTGTTAGACCATTTTTTCCATAATGGGGTAACAAATCAGGCAAGTGTTCTTGCAAACATTTTTTTTCTTCTCTTTTCTCCATAAAAGGAGAAAAAGTGCTTATGACAATCTCTTTCATAATGGGTAATACTCTCTTCCCATGTATTTAGTGTGATAGATGCTCTATTCTGTTCCTATCATCCCATAATTTGGAGAGTTTGTAGCAGAAAAAACCTTAAAAAATGCCACTTAGGCCAGTATTTCTTTTACTAATTGGTAAAACATGTTTTGGTAGGTATGCAGAAAGAAAACACTCACTGTTCGATGCAATTTTCCTGTATCAGGTTAAAAGGGATTGCTAAGTGCCACCTGGTCCAGCCTTTCAGCTAGATCTGGTTGCTCAGGGCTCTGCCAGCTCTTCAAGGATGGAGGATCATGGTGTCTCCCATTAGCTAGCTGAAGACAGCAGAGCTCTCTTACAGCTAAACAAATCCTTTTCTTTCAGTCACTCCTCATACATTGGGGAGTTTCAGCCTCATGTTTATCTGTGGACCTCTGCCGTACTTTCTTCCGTAGATCAATGCTGTTGGTCTTGTACTGGGGCAACCAAAAACCCCAGGGCAACTAAGATGATTAAGGGACTGGAACATCATTGTACAAGGAAAGGCTTCGAAAGCTGGAACAGTTTAGCCTAGAGAAGAGAAGGCTCAGGGGGATCTCATCAATGTATAATAATACTTGAAGGAAGGTTGCAGAGAAGACAGAGCCAGGTGCTTTTCAGTGGTGGCCGGTGACAGGACCAGAGGCAGCGGGAGTAAGCTGGAGGCTCTGTATGAACATCAAGAACCACTTCTTCACTGTGAGAGTGATGGAGCACTGGCACAGGTTGCCCAAGGAAGTTGTATAGTCTCCACCCTTGGAGTCAAATATACTATCCGATGTGCAGTACTCTGCATTTGCCTTTGTTCAATTTCGAGAGAATTCAGTTGTCTCTTTCCTCCAGTCACTTGAGGTCCCTCTGAAGATCATGCTTGCTCTCCAGCATATCAAGTGCTTCCTCATGCCTTATCATCCGTGATGCTGCAAAATGTGCACTGTGTCCCATTCTGCTGTTTGTTAATAAGGATATGAAAGAGAATTAAATGATGTTCAAGAGTAGATAAAGACCCACCTTTGATACTTGAGGGATGACCAGAGTAACTGGCTGCCAGTTGCACTTGGTATTACTGATCAGAACACAATGTGTCTGAAAATCCAGCTGATTTTCCATCCACTTTATCCACTTTTTAGCCTATGTCTCACCAATGTTGCTATACTGATATCTCAGGACTCTGTTGAGGGGTTTACTAAAATCAAAGTAAACATCATATATGTCATCCTTTCTCCACTCACCCTTAGTCACATTATCACCAAAGGCATTTAGGTTGGTTAGACCCAGTTTATCCTCGATGGATCATGACTGGATGTTTTCAGTCACCTTTTTGTCCTTTATTTGCTCAGAAATGACATCTCAGAGGACTTACTCTATAATCCTCCTGGGACCAGAAGCAAGGCTGAGTGGCTTGTGGTTGCCAGGTTTCTCATTGATCTCCTTGAAGATGGCCTTCCTCCAGTCATTGGGACCTTCCAAAATTCCTGTAATCTTTTGAAGACAGTAGAGAGAAGCCTTGCAATGAAATCAGCCAACCAAGATGCAGCCTATCTGGGCCCATGGACTTGTGCATACAAAATCAGCTTCAGTGGTTCCTGATTTGATCATCGCTTATTGTGGGCAATGCTTTATTCCTACAGACTCTGCTCCTAAAATGAAGGAGCTGGAACACCTAAGAAAAAAACTTGGCCAATGAAAACAGAAGCACAAAGGTGTTTTAATACCTCAGACTTTCCCATTTAATTTATCACTAGTTCCACTGCCCTGTTAAGCAGGGGCCTCACCTCCGCTGAGCTTTGTCTCTCATGTCTACATGCCTGCCTGTTCAGACAGTGTCTCTCTTTCTCCAGGTAGTCTGCTGCATTGCCCATCTTCTGTGGTGTTTTGCCATACTTGTTTGTTTTCCTGAGTGTTAGGAAGGACCATTCTTGTGCTTTGATAGGGTTGCCCTTGAACATCAGCCAGCTCTTCTGGGCCCTTTTGTCTTACATGGTAGTAACCCACATGTCCTGCCAAGCAAGTCCACGAACAAGGCAAAATCTGCTTTCTTGAAGGCCAGGATGGTAATTTTGAAAATTTATTTTGCTCACTTGACTCAAGATTTTAAACTATAATGCTATAGTCATTGCAATTAAGATTTCCCTCAACTTTCACAACTCTGACTGGTTCTTGCTTGTTCATGGAAGCAGGTACAACAGAGCAGCTACTTAGCTTGTCAGCCTTCTGTGTAAAAAAATTGCCATCAACACACTTCATCAATATATGCTTAAATGGTTTTAAAGAACTGAAACCCATGTACCAGGTCCTGAACTGGAGTGAATACCTGAGTGAATACTCAGCATATCTTTGACATTAATAGACCCATTTTATAAATAAAGGTCTGGCCTCAAGTCCCAGATGGAACCATTAAGAAACCATTTAAGCATGACTAAGTTTTGATTAGAAAGACTGACTGGGTCATCAGTTTTAGTCATCTGCTGTCAAAGTGTGTCATATGAGTTCATTCGCATCCTTTTGAGAAATTATTTGAGAGTTCCTGCTCCTTTTGCTGCTACTGGTGGCATCTTTGAGACCATTCTGGTTCTAGTAGGCAACCTTCCAATTTCTGACATAACTTCGTCCTATTTAGTATGTGTTTCTTCCTGAGGGTCTAAATTATACTTTAATTTAAAAAACTCTACTTATCTTCTGACATTTAGTTTTCTGATATTTACAGAGAGTCCTATCTCTTCAGGCTGTTCTGCTGTGATAAACAGTCCAAGGTGGTTTAAGCTGCCATAGAGAGATAGGCTCTTGATTCCTCTGTAGGTGCCAATCTGTCTCATCTCTGTTTTAATTACTCTTTATTGGATATGAGTGATAGAAATCTGCACTAACTCAGATAAAATCTCTTTTGTGCCTGAAGAGAGTTTCACATGCTTAAAATTATGCTCACTTTGAAATCACCTTAGGCCATTTCATTCAACCCCCTTCACTAACTTGTATGTTTCTGTCATATATTAACAGTGATGACTCTAGATTTGATTGAAAAACCTCTAAGATTTGTCACTTCTTCTTAATACCACGTTTTTGCTATATATAGTGGTGTGTGGTATCAAGAGTCATAGTTTTTTAATGAAAATGTGCAGTAAGGCTTCAGTCTTAAGCACTGAGCATTTCTATATAAATTGACCTGCAGATATATGTGTATTTAGTGGGGCAAACATAAACATTCTATTTTAACAGTGCAGACAATGAGTCTTTGAAGCAGAAACATAAATATTTTTAATCCTGTATTGAGAATTGTTCTGTGCAGTCACTTAATTTGTGTAAGAACCTTGATAAAGTGTAGAGTTTTTCAAAATTTGCTAATTAAAATGAGGGGACCTAGAAAAATGAAGTAGAAGCAAAAGCATTGTAGCCTTTGCATTCTTTTATTTTGATAAATATTTGCATTTTGATTACACAGTACTTAATACCACATGATGAAATGTGATAATGGATCAAAGCTGTTGTTCATGCTGTAGCTGAGACTTGTTTCAAATGGCTGATTTATTTGTAGTAATTCATTATATATTACTGAGTTACATGTAACTTCAGCTGAATATGTTCCAGTTAGCTCTAAAGAAGAGTATATGATATTGTCCAGCATTGTGGACAAAAGAGAGGCTTCCTATGACAGGCAGCTTAATGCATGGAGCTGGTGATGAAAGAGCTGTAAGAACACCTAACATAAATAAGAAGCTTCTCGGATATTCTCAGGGTCTGAGAACCTGTAGGCTAGATGATAATAGTCTAAAGTGGGGCTAAATGTGTCTGAAAAACTTACAACAGATCTGTGTTGGTAGTTGCTCTATAAATTGTCGGGTTTACTAGCTTTGGTTCTTCAAGGATTTATCCTCTGATGTGCATTAAAAATACAGGTTATGGAATAGAAAATGCTTCTTTGATTTACTGGCAATTCTGCACAGAGGAGGAGCTGCAGATATTGGAGGGTAGGGTCAGAGTTCACAATTAATTTAACAATTAAATAAGGAAAAAAATCTTGCATAATCCCAAAAAGGATATGGTGAAGGGACAATGTAGACAGGGAGGGCAATAAGGATGATGAGTGTTATATCAGGTTCGGTAGTAGGAGAGGATATATAGGCTGGTGTAATGTGTGTGTCTGTAGTTTTCACCACTGTAAGTAAGAAGTCGAAAACATGGTGGTAAGGCAAGAATTGCCTTTATTTTTGGGGTGGTTAACTGAGGAACAGAGCTCAATAATTTTTGAGTGTCTAAATTGAGAGGCTCATCACCCGGTTTATAGTCATCATTTATGTAGCATTTAAATATTTAGTATATAGCTTCTGCTAACTGAACTTCCACCTTTAATTTAGAGGTCACTCCTTTTAAAAATCAGACTTTCCAGATGGTTCAAATTACACAGCCATGAAATAAAGGACTCTAAAGTTGTGGGGGTTGTGGGTTGTTCTGTGATAGAGACAAAGATAGAAACTACTACTCCATGGAAGCATTTAAGTATTTGGACTAAAGAAATGCTTTTTCTCCTTAACCCTTCCAGTCCTTGTCTCCTGTACAATTTCACTCTCATATCCTGCTGATAGCAACCTCTTCAAGTCTTTGAATTTCCATGCCATTAAGCCAAGCTCCCTGCTCATTCAAAAAGAATGATGCAATACTTAAAGTCAGAATGTATGTTAATATGCGTGTACATAAATGCTGACAAGGTTTGAAGACAACCTAAATTCTGACATTTTTTAATAGCTAGATGTTTAGCTTTTAGAATCACAGTATATTTTAATGTGATTTTTATGTATTTTTAACTGAAGTTCTTAACATTTGAAGTGCTCTGTAGTTCCTGTGGTACTATAATTCTCTTAATACATTATAAAAGAAAAGATCTAAATATTAACTATTTTTGTTTTCCATATAAGAGCAATCCTCTCCTTGTTCCAGGTATCACATGATAACTGATGATTTGAAAGTCGCAGTCTTCTGAGAAGTCTGAAGTTACATGGACAGTGGATCCTGGGTTATATTATAAAGTGCTTTCTTTGATTAAGCACTCTTACATATTTCTCATGAAGCACACTGGATTTAGAATATTAATTTCTACAGTCACATCCAATTTATTTTTCATTTCTGTAGTCTTGTACAATGTGAACAGAATAACATCATAGAGTCTTGAGATGCCTTCTGCCTAGTCTTGTTCAATTAGTCCTTGTAAAATTGTAAAACACCCCCCCTCTTTTCAGGTTAGTGCTGAATATATGCATATCTACATCAGCATTGTTCCTAGCAGTGTTGTTTTAGCTCATTCTTATTTTTTTTTCCACCTCCCCACCACCGTTTGTTTTACGTGATGGGTAGAGGTTTTTGCACAAAATTAGGAAAATAAGCCATTACCAAAATTAACATCCTGAAAGTAATAAAACTTAATAGAAGCCACATTTGTGATGGACTGCTTGTTAACAGCAATCTATAGGATCACTGCAAACATATCATGTTACAGATATGTCATTCTGAGTCAGTGTAGGTTCAGAAGTTGGCTTCAGAGGCAGAGGAAGTGAATGGGGCAGAAGGGAGAACTATGACTTGAGGAGAGAATATTGTTCATTAATATTTTTATGGTATTTTCAGGTTACTTATTGAGGCATTCCATCGTTCTGCTCTGTTTTTTGTTACTATAAATGGCTTATTTGATTGTCCTTGCTATTTCATAAATGATTTTATATTGCAGTGAGTAGTTATAGCTGACCTACTGTTGATTGTACAGGTCATGTGATAGAGGAAAGTAAACACTAATGCCACCAGGGAACTTGCTTAACATAACCCAGTGCTGTCCAGTCTAAAAGTATGGAGACTGGTCATTAAAAAAATATTTATTTAGCTGGAATCTTAAATAAAACAATAGACTTGTGCCTGAGGTGTAATATACATGTACTTTTCTTAGGGGAACGTGCAGTAAGCACAGAATATCAGACTTTTTATGACTTCTGCCTCAGTGACTTCTCTGTTAAGCTGAATATACACTGTATTTTGGGTCAGATCTTCAGTTGGCATTATTTGTTATAGCATTACTGCCTTGTCCTTACACCAGTTAAAATGCTGGTCCATCAGCATGTGATATTTTTACTCAATTTTTCCTGTAAACATTTAAAAATCTTCTATAACCTGAAGGGATTGAGTTGTGTATGAGGCCAAATTACCACAAAAATGAAATGTGTTCAACAAAATTAGTATTTTTTCCAAATGGTAATATTACCATGTTCAAAGGTTGAAATATAAGAATGGTGCAGAAAGGATAGTTGCACTTTTTCAGTTATAACATCCGTTTTGTTCATGCTGTAGAATAAAAGTGTATCTGAAGGAAATAATTCATTTAGAATTACTGGGGACTTCATCCTATATAATAGCCATGATACAAGGCGTTTAACATTCAGCATGAATTACGGTGAAAGCCTGTATTACACATATACACAGTATGTAGTGATAGAATCATGTAAGCACATTTTTAAAGTTTCTAATAAAAGACTAAGCAGCTTTAAACCATTGTGAGGTAAAAAACCTTATGTCATTGCTTGCATGACTTCAAAATTTTAAGGAGGGAGGACTTCCTCCTTTCTTCTTCAGTGTTACCTGTGTTAAGAACAGCTTTGTTTTGTGGAGTTCTCCTCTCCACCTTTCCTTCTTGAGACACCTTTACTTGAAAAATCTAGATTTAGGTTAGATATTATAAAGAAATTCTTTACTATGAGGGTGGTGAGACACTGGAACAGGTTGCCCAGAGAAGCTGTGGGTGCCCCATCCCTGGAAGTGTACAAGGACAGGTTGGATGGGGCTCTGAGCAACCTGTTCTAGTGGAAAGTGTCCCTGTCCATGGCTGGGGATTGGAATGAGATGATGCTTAAGGTCCCTTCCAACTCTGACCATTCTGTTATTCTATGAAATAAGTAAAACCTTCCTCCATGGGTTGTCACTTGTTATTTGCATATTTGAAATATGTTGTCCTGGGTTGTGAGGATGTAGTAAAACAATGTATTCTCCCCCATCTGCATCAGCCCTGATGAGCTGTTAATGACAGGATGTTTGCAGCAACTGCCCAGTGCATGCTTGGCCCCTCGGACTGCAAGCTGGGGTTAGATAAGATAAGGGGAATCCTGTGGTGGGGCAGGGTCCCTTTCGGCTTCACAAAAGGCACAACTGGGAGAGCTTCCCCCTGAAAGCACCAACAATAATCACACCCATCCTGAGGAGGCCATCTCTGTTAATGGGCCATCATGGACAATGGGCAGCTGGAACGACCCAACCGCCCAGAACCTCCCAAACTGTCTTATCTCATCATTCCATTGGGAAATGCTCCGCCCTGGGGGAGGTACATGGACATTCCTGTGGGAACATAATGAAGCCTGCCTGCACCCTGGGACACACTCTCTGACATCAATTCCAGGAGCTGCTGAGGATTCACCAACGCCACTGGACTGCAACCACCACCTCCACTGGACTGCAACCACCACTCCCACTGGACTGCAGCCCCTCTGCCTCCCCTGCCTCACCAGCGCCCCTACCCGGGTGTGGCCATAGCTACACCACAGGGGAAACCGGGTGACAGGTGGGAAGCCTGTTACTGGTGTTTGTTGTTATTGTTGTTGTTTGTTCTGCTGGGTTATATATATATATAATTTTTTTTTTTTTTAGTGAAGAACTGTTATTCCTTTTCCCATATTTGATCTCAAAAGCCTCGTAATTCTCAAAACTACAATTTGGGGGAGGGGGTGATTCCTTCCGCTCCAGGAGGGTTCCTGTTTTCCTTGGCAGACATCTGCCTTTCAAACTAAGACTCATGCGAAATATAATTTGTGTGTGAAAGAGGTGTTACACCTTTGGGAGATGAGTCTTCTCTTTTCCTGCTAATAATGAACAATGCACTCTTATATTAAGTCATAATCAATTGTGAATATCATACATTTAGAAATTTGAAAGTTAAAATCAGTTAAATCAAAAGAATAATTGTATTTATGGCTTAGGAAATAAATATCTGAAGCAGAAGGAATGTAAGAATTCCCATCATTTGCCACTTGGCCATAAAGGCTGTAAACTTGTATGTCTTATGAGAGTTTTCAAACTTACTGATCTCAATGAAAAATTTTTTTTTTCCATTTCAGAGTTGTTAAGTCCACCAGTAGAATAAAAACAAAGTGGGATGCTTGGAGTCCTTCAGCTCTAGGCATCTCATGTAGGAAAAGTCAGTGCCAGTGTGGTCAATTTGTCTTCTCTGACTTAGTAAAAGGGAGAGTCTCTGGTCTTGCTCCTATTTTGAAGGCCTGGTTCTGGCATCAGAAAAACACCTTGGTCGGCTAAAGAATAAAATACACATTATCCCACGTCTATGTTTGTATTTAAAATACATGTATTTTAAGAAGTGGAATAAAAACATGCAGACTTTAGTCAGTTGACAAATATGACAATAATGACCAACTTCCAGGGAAAAAAAAAGGCAAGGAATAAGATTGTAATTGTGTGCAAACAACTGTAGGTTGTGATTTCAATTGAAATGGGTTATTTTAAAACTGTACTTGGAAGAGAAAATATGAGAAATATGGGATTGAAGACTTCTGCTGTTGGCTAATCTGACTTTAGTTGTCCTCACACATGACAGTGATGCCCCTGTATAAGAAGAGAATTGTTCCTGATGCCAATCCAAGGCTATGAGTACAGTGTTGTGGAGTAGAGTTGTTGCTCTACTCTCAACTCACATGTCAGTTGGAGATAGAAGAGAATTTATTAGCTCAAAATACTGAAGGAACAATAACAAACTAAAAACATTTACAGAGGAAGATGTAGAATAGTATATCCTACCATACCTATTAGGATTTCCTCTTGTTCACTAACCTTTTCTTTTTTTACTTTTTTTTTCCTTTTTTACATTATTTTGATTTATCCATAAAAATGTCAGGTATTCTAATTTTTTACACCCTTCTTAATTCTTTCCTTTGACTTAGATATAAATATCTATTTTCTGGAAATTAAACTTGCTTCAACAATAAAGGAAGATTAATAAACTCTTTATGTAGCGCTACTTGCAGTTCACTATGAAACTGCTCTTGTGCAGCCTGATCAGCTATTTCTGTTGGCACAGAACAGAGCTGGAGTTTTGCCTAGAGTAGCACAATCTTTTTATTCGCTGGAGAAACAGCTAGTCACCACCTCAGCTATATGATACTCTGCCTACTGCTATGCAGGGACATAGTTGCTCACTGTCTGTGATAGTGCCCACATCTCTAAAGCACTGTGATGTGCACACTTTATAATTTTCTTTTTCCTAGCAGTTCTCTGTATTCCCAGTTTTTATATGTTTCTGATGGTTTCTTTCAGCTTCTTACTCTCAGTCAGTGCCTGACTTGACTACTTGCTTACAGTTGTCATGCCAACTCCCAAGCTTAAAAACTGAAGTAGAGAGAGGATTTATCCTTTTTTTTCTCCTTTTTTTGTGTGAAGTACTCACTTCACAGTTACCAAGCTGCATGAACTGAATGCATAAGTATGGCAAACAGCACTGTGACATTGGTCTGACACTTAAATTTCTAAATATCTATTTCTGTTTTGTAAAGACTTTGAACATCCTTTCCTTAATCTTTGCTGCTTGTCTGCATGGTGAAAATCAGGAAAATTAGAAGGATAAGTGAAGTGGGGAACGAATTTTATGGACTAGTCTTTGCATTTTTCTCATTTAAACCGAACTGCAAACATATTTCAAATACCCTACATAGAAGTAATCTTTAAAAAATCCATGAGTGTGTTCAATCTTTTTGAAAGTTAGATATTACTCAATTTGATTAACTTTTCATGCCAAGTCGTTCAATATTTATGTGTATCAGCTTTCCAAATAGCTAAGTGAAAAATACAAGAGAGGTACAGGAAATTAAAAATGCAAACCCTTAACTTCTCATACCAAAGTGGTATGCAATCAGTATGCCTTTCTAGTACTGTATGTAACACAGACATAGTTCTGTGCAAAAACCTGTTCTCTGAAATAAACAGTAGTTTTGATAGGTTTCCTGTAATAGACAGATTCGTTCACAGGTGAATTGCATTGGAAAACAGAATGTGTTTAAAGGGAATTGCTTTAAAAAGGAAGAAACATGGAAATTCTGTCTCAGCTAATATTGCTCTGTGGAGATTTCTTTGGAGGTAAGTTTGTTCTAGGTTTCACAGGAACCACCTGTGTGGCTTGTGTGCCATTGTATCTAAAATGTATCTTGCTTTTCTTAAGTTAGAAAATGTGTGCTTTATATATTTCATGTATAAATACTTGCTGTACTTCATTACAGTTTTTATTTGAAGTTGAGCTTTCCGGGCTGCAAACTTTTATTGAGAACATGCATTTATTTTGCATGAAGAGCTTTAGAGAACCAAATAAATTGGCTCAGCCTTTTCACAGTTGTTTAATAGTTTAATTGTAAAGTTTGCTTTAATTGAGCCCATTCTAAAGTGGAAGGCTTTTATATCTTGTTGAGAAAAGCAAGAAACCTCAGATATCTAAAGATGCTTTAATTTAGTAGGCAGCGTTTGTGGATCAGAGCTATATCAAACATTATCCTATACTTGAACAACCTTGTAATAATCTCACATGATTTAACTCCAAATACAGAAGACTCTGCAGTTTCTCTAAAGCATTGACTTTTTCTTCTAGCCGCAGCCCTCTCAAAGAAGAGTCTGTCACTTGCATTGACCCTTTATGTGGACAGAGGAGTAGAGGTAATTGCATTGGTCAAGAACTTCAGGTCATAGTGATTGTAGATAACTGCAATAGAATAACTGCAATAGAGGTTAAATCTAAAAGGATATAGAGACAATTTGTACCTCTACAAAAGTCTGTAAGAAAGGCCAAGAGTTACAAACTGCCATAGGAAGAAATACAAAGCATTGGAAATATCTGTGGCAACA
Source organism: Atrichornis clamosus (assembly GCA_013400975.1). Taxonomy (NCBI): domain Eukaryota; kingdom Metazoa; phylum Chordata; class Aves; order Passeriformes; family Menuridae; genus Atrichornis; species Atrichornis clamosus. The sequence goes on from WBMZ01003933.1 coordinate 16,180, forward strand.
CAATCTTTGATCAATAGTTTCTGCATGATCTTTAGAAGTGTAGATATATAGTGTATATGTACATGCTACAGGCAAGAAATCCCTGACAGGACTTATCTTTCTGCTCCAATTCAGATGCCTTGTTTAAGTGGGCATGCGAGCGAGGTGAAACAGGCTGTCCTTGAGAGGTTTTAGTACTTTGAGGAGCACCAGCACAACCCAACGTTTATTTCTTCTTGTGCTTTCCATCCTAATACTTGCTCTTGATGAGACGGAATATAAACCACATAAAAACAGATGATCAAGCAGCAAACTGACCAAGAAAGATTGTTTACGTTCTACATCTGCCAAGAGGAAATAAACTCTTGGTCTTCTATGCTAGGAATGCAGCTTGAAAAGAAATGTTACTTTCACATCGTCTCCCTGGTACTTCCTTTACACTGAATTTTATGCATCTTTTCCTAGCTAGATTTATTGTGAGAAGATCCTGGGATGGGAGGAGGCAGAGCCAATTAGAAGAGCTAATCAGCTGGAATGCTGAGAACCATTGCTTTGGAGGCCTCCCATCCACGCGGCACCATCAAATGCACTTTGCTGAGCAAAGGACAACTTGTTTGTTTTGGCCATGGTTCATGTGAGCAGAGATAGTGAAAAGCCAGGGAATCCAACTGGATAAAGAACATCTGCAAATGATATTCTCTTGATGCGTATTGTATCCAAAAAAGCCTTGATGCTTGGTCTCAACTGTGGTCTTAGCCACACATGTCGCTTGTCAGGTTCATTCAGAATCAGCTTTGTTTTCCTGTAAATAAAGGGGGTCCAGAGTCTGTTTCATGCTAATCCACAATAACAGTGTATGCTATTTATTAAAAAAAAAAAATTGTATATGAAATGGTATATGAAAATCCATTATTGAACTAATTTTAATAATTGTGGATTCAGAAGTTTAGCCCAGTTTTTCATTGTTTGAATCTTGCCTATATTTCTATATGTTTTCTTTTAGTTTAGTAACTAAAGAATATGGATTAATTTGGCAATCTATCAAGAGAGTATGAGAAGTAAATGGCCTACTGCTGTCTGTGATATAGAGGCTAAAAAGTTAAATATAAAATTTTGAAGCATATGCTAGGTGACTTTAGAGAGGAAGTAGGGTCACATTGCTGCAGAAGGAGCTATTTGTTACCAGTTCTGTGAATTAAGTTACAATCTAGGGTGAAATAATTGGCCTTTCAGTTTGATAGTCTTTTTCTCAAGCAGAAACATCTCTATAATTATTTACTGTCATGGTCCTAATGTATTAATAATCAGGAATAACCAGTTATTACAGTTTGTGATTTCTTTATTTGGCATGAATGTTCATTCTGTTCAGTCTGGTAAGGTGGGATGAGCACAATCTTGAAGTTGCTTCCAGAGAGAAAAATATATACCATTTTAAGAACATAGAGTTGGAGGACATTAGGTTTTGGGACAAACTCACATTTAGTTCAATTGCTTGAAACTACAGGCCGAGTTTCATGACCTGTACAGGTGCTTTGCGTGGACTTACCAGTAAGATAACCAGTTGATAGCTGATATCATGTCCAAGGAGATATTGTTGCAATACCTTTTATGAATCACCTGTCTCGTTATTTCAACCCTTGATAGAGATTTTCTTCTCTGCAGTCTTTCTTTCTCTGCAGAGAAAAAAAAGATTCATCATGGAATGACCTATGACATTTTATATTTATGGTAGTCTTCAAACAGGTAAGCAATAAGGTAACAGCCAGTATTTCACAGTCTAGCAACTGCAAACATTTGTATCTATGTGTCCCTTCATATGAATTTGGATTGTTTGGTAAATGACGATAATGTTAAATTAAGATAATAATCTTTATATATTTTACTACAAACTGTTTTCCTCTTAAAGCTACTTAACATTTATACAGTTGTTGCCAATTTAATTTTATGAATGAAAGAGTTTTAGTATGAATTATTACATGCACAATAAGCCATAATAAACCAACCAATTTAGCTTTCTTAATTGACTTTCTGCACTGACTGTTGTTGGGTTAATGCAAACACTTTTTCCTCTCTTTTTTGTTGCTTATACATTTAATGTAATGGATTTTTATGACTTGGCTGACAGCTTTTTGGTTCTTTTTTTAGTCACATATGAAGTTCTTTGATCTTCTATTTAACTGATTCTGTTAATCTGATAAGGAAAGAACTCACATGCTCTGTCTTGGCACTCAACTGCGATTAGTGAGACCATGGTGCCATGTTTCTAGATTATGAAGAAACTATAAAGAGACAGTGAGATTTCAAATATATTTTTTTTCTTTATGCATAGTGTATCTTCTCCCCTTTGTGTTTTCAACATTCACATTATATTTAAATAATAAAAGATCTTTCTTCTTCATGACTAGAGTGTATCAGACTGACTTGTCAGCAGCTCAGACACTGGGGATAAGAAAGCTTTGAATTGAAGAGATTTAGCGCTTTATGCGTATATCACTAATCTGATCTATTACAATTTCATTTTGTAACAACATTGTGAGGTAAAAAACCTTTTCTGATGACTCACATAACTTCAAAATTTTGAGGGAGGACTTCCTCCTTTCTTCTTCAGTGTTACCTGTGTTAAGAACAGCTTTGTTTTGTGGAGTTCTCCTCTCCACCTTTCCTTCTTGAGACACCTTTACTTGAAAAATCTAGATTTAGGTTAGATATTATAAAGAAATTCTTTACTATGAGGGTGGTGAGACACTGGAACAGGTTGCCCAGAGAAGCTGTGGGTGCCCCATCCCTGGAAGTGTACAAGGACAGGTTGGATGGGGCTCTGAGCAACCTGTTCTAGTGGAAAGTGTCCCTGACCATGGCAGGGGGTTGGAACGAGATGATGCTTAAGCTCGCTTCCAACCATAAACATTATTTTCCTAAAACTCAGCTGTATTCAGAGGACAGTGGATTAATGTCACTGTTAATCACTCTTCCAAGGCGAGCTCAACAACTTTTCCAGGATCTGAAGCACCTCAGGTTTGCAAGCCAATATCCCCTGCCGACCTAGGACTACAGAATGGGAATCTGCAAACAACTGCCAACTCACCTAGAATTAAGTTGCCTCCCTCCAGCTGCAGGGATTACCGTTTACTAGTTTTAGTAGTCCAAATTGTAGCACTACACCCTCTCTGAAATTTATTTTTCAGTCTAAAATCTCATATGAATACTTGAATTAAGTACAGTCAGCTGGCAGTAGCAACTCTAAATACACCTTGATGGACCTATCTTTTGTAATTCAAACTCTCCCATCCATCCAATCCTTTCCTACATCCTCTTTGCTCACAAGAATAGTCAAATCTTTTGCTGCATTTGGGAGGTGTTAGTATTTCAGTGCTTCACCTTATGCAGAAACACTTCTTCAGTGTTAATCAGGGGCAGAATCCTTCTGATTCAATAGGTAATTGTTCCCGCTGAGCTGCTTTTTAATGCATAATAGTGAATATGTCTTTTATAGCCTACTGAAATACAGAGCAAATTTTTCTTACCTCCAAAACAGTACAAAAAAGGGTATGAGTTGAAGTTTCTGAATTTGATTGGCTAGATTTTGAAGTGGCAATTAGTAAAAGGATTTCAAATGCCTTTAAATAATATAAAGATAGACATTCTCTTTTTTTTAAAGAGTAATTTATGCTATGCATCCAGTTTGCTTTTGAGAATAGGATATTAGTGGCTTTTGAAAATTTCTCATATTGTTAAGATACATTTTTTTAAAACCTACACTTTACCAACTAGATATTAGCAAATTAGCTACTCCTATACAACTTTCTCTGTTAAAAAAAATTGAATGGACTAATCATGTCAAAACCTGAGTACAGTTAACTGAATACATATTAGATTGCATACAGCTTCAGCACAGCTAGATACTTACAGTATCCGGTGACATCTGAATGATTCTTCCAACTATATATACATGAGCAAGGAGGTCTGTTAGCTGATCTTTATTGTTTAGAGAAAAGTGTAGCCCACTAAAGTAAAATAAGTGAAAATCTGATTTGCATTACAGAACGACAGCCTTTTTAAACCTCTCTGCTATGTTTTTGTCCCAACAACATGTATCTTAAGCCCTGTATAATTTATGTTTTGTTGTATTTTGGCACAAAAGACTCTAATCCAGAGTATTACTTTTAACTCATAAAGTTCACCTTTAAAAACCAAATCACTTCTATCCAGCTCATTTTACCTGGTTAATTACATTCTGAGAAGAAAATTTCTGTATCTGGCTTTCTAAGGTATGAGATCCTCTTTTCTGGAGACATGTTTAAAATGTATAATTATTGCCATGAGAAGATTGGTAGATTTATTAAAGAAAACTCTATGTTCCATGATTTCTGACATTCACACAAAGCGAGAAGAAAATGCTTAAGGAGCAGCATTACTGCATTACCCTGTCCCTTCATGTTGATGCTGGGTATGAAAACCTAGACTTCAGAGGGTGAGAGAAAGTTCAGACTTCATGCTAAATCAGTTTTGGGCCTCGCTTCCAGGATTTGCCAGCTATGCCAATTTCTTGAGGACATAAACTCTAAGATAATGTTAACGGAAAGCAAACCACAGCCACCACACTCATTTTCCTTTGGCTGGGGGATCAGTTTAAATCCCCAGAGCAGTCAGTGCTGTATCCTTCCAGACAGCACTCTCTCCCCTAATCCAATCACCACCATGACCAGAAGCTGCAAACCGTGCTGGGGATTTCCAGATTTCTGCCTTAATTGCCAGTCTGCAGGAACTTGAGGCACAAGACAATAGCTGGTGCAGTCAGGTGGGTAAACATCTGCAACTCTGCTGCAAAGGACCACTGGGAGAGGCTCCCCAGCAGAGCCCAGGTGCCTTCACTACAGTTGGCATGCTCCTGAGAAATGAGTAGTGGCGGGATGTGTCCCTGCTGACGATAACTGTGACCCAAGCTTCCTGGACCTCTGTGTTATGTGTAGGAAAGACACTGACTTTAGGATGTAAGTACCCTGTGTGATTGTATCAGAAACAGTGTGGCCAGCAGGACTAAGGGAGTGATTGTCCTCCTGTACTTGGCACTGGTGAGGCTGCACCTCGAATCCTGTGTACAGTTTTGGGCCCCTCACTATAAGAAAGACATTGAGGTGCTGGAGCATGTCCGGAGAAGGGCAATGGAGCTGGTGAAGGGTCTGGAGCACAAGTCTTATGAAGAGTGGCCAAGGGAACTGGGCTTGTTTAGCCTGGAGAAGAGGAGACTCAAGGGGGACCTTACAACTTACAGGAGATTGTAAGTGAGGTGGGGATTGGCCTCTTCTCCCAGGTGAACAAGTGACAGAACAGGAGGAAATGGCCTCAGATTGTGCCAGGGGAGGTTTAGATTAGATATTAGGAAAAATTGCTTCATGAAAAGAGTGGTCAGGCACTGGAACAGGCTGCCCAGGGAAGTGGTGTAGGTGTCACTTAAATACCTGGAGGTATTTAAAAGATGTGTAGGTGTGGCACTTAGGGACACAGTTCAGTGGTAGACCTGGCAGTGCTAGGCTATCGGTTGGGCTCAGTGACCTTAAAGGGCATTCCAGCCTAAATGATTGTGTGATTGGGAATAGCTGGGAATTTAAATAAGACCAACAAACATCAAGTTGGTTGAATGACATAATTGAGGCGTGTCTTAGTAGTTTCACTCCTGTTATTCACAGTCCCAATTAAAATAATCCTGACTAAAATAGCCTGGTCTCTGTTTTAGGTTGTATTAAGGCTTGCAGGAGAGATCACGTGATCCCTTGCATATGGCAAACTGTATGTGTCAGGCAGAGGTAATTGCAGATAGAAATCATTGCTCTCACCACGTGTCAGGCTTACCACATGTAAGGCCAGACAGGAGGTTTACCATTGTCAGCCTCTCTGTGAAGGAGCCTACAGCAGCTGACTGACCTGGTGCCACAGTGCATCCCACAGGTCAGTGACATGCTGTGCAGGGCAGTGTTGCTTTCTGGATTATATTTCTGTTCACTTTAAGACACAGTTTGCTTTTTTGTAAATAACATACTTTAAAAGGAAACGGAGGCTTTTATTTTTCCTGTGTCATACCTTTTCCAGTAGCTGAAATAAGTGCCTCCAGCTATGTTTTTCACAGGCATTTACCTATCCTTTCCTTCTCCCCTGGATACGTCCAACAGCTGTTATCTCCTGGATGAACCTTCACAATGGCTGTGATCAACACTGCTGTAGTGGAAAGTGCTCAGTCTCCACAACATACCTCCTGCAGAGAAGCCAAGGTCATGATGCCCATAAATACTACTGTTACTTACTGTGCTAAGCTATGGACGGAATCCAAACAAAAATCTCTGGTGGCTTGCTGTCAGGAAGGCTTTGGAAAGTTCTTGAGGCACTTCTGCAGCACTGCACATGAAAGAGCTGAAGGGAAAGGGTTTCTCTGCACTGGAGTTTTCCAACACAGAGCAGCATTGTCCCTATCTTAGATGAACAACAAACAATGTCTGACAAGTGAAGACTTCTGAAGTTTAACCTAATTTGTTAAATGGGTAAGCCTATTGTTTAGAATAAATACTAAAACAATCCGTGGAAGTAGCCAGTCTCCCTAAAGGATATTATTAGAGAACAAATGAATTATTAAAGGGAGTATATTTGTCCTGGATCCCACCAAAACTGAGCTCTCACTGAAATCCTTCCTTTTATCCAAAAAAAATCATTACTAAGGGCATGTCAAAGATTTAGAGTGAAGATTGCAGATTTGTTAGGTAAAAAACAAAATAAATTAAACTTGTGTGTATAATTAGCAACATCTGAAAAGAGAAAAATAATATTTATTTCCACGATGCAGAAATAAAGATTTATTTTTTGTAAAAATGCTGCTATTTCTTTGTCTTTCTTTCCTCCTTTTGTCGTTAGCTAGCTTTGTGGAAGTGGTTCCTTGTGGTTTGTCCGAGATATCGGTAAGCATGTACAATTAAGCCAGTGAGAGGAGTACTGTGAAACAGATGTGGACAGACCTCAGCGTAATTGGGCAAGAGAACTGCTGGAAGCACAGAGCAGAAATGGCCAAGTGTGTTCTTGTTTTCTGATCTCTGGCACGGGAATGGAGCTGGCTGGTTGTGGGTGTTTTGAACAGCCCTGTGGCTTTGTGGTAATACAGTGCAGAGAGAACAGCTGGATTCCTGATGTGGAGTTATTGTTCCCAGGCTGGGATGTGCTGTGGAAGCAGTGAGCTCTACTCCAAAACTCACAGGGCAACCTGCCTTGCATGGCGAAAACTGGAGAGTAAAGTGATAAGAGACAGCTTCACTCCTCATGCAGATGGTTGGCAACTGCAGGAAATAGAGACTCAAGGTGTCGTGAAATGTGACCAAGAGCTGTGGGATGGGTCGAGGTCCAGGAGCCTCACATTGGTATTGGAATAGCTCTGAGTAGAATGGGTGTCTTGGCTTACAGTCTCATCTTTGGTTCCCAGTAGCTATAGAAAACCAGACAGGAGTATCAAATTAATAAATATCATCATCTCATAATTCATGTGTTAAGGGTTTTGCAACAGATTTTGTGCAGTTCTTAAATGTTATTTACATACTGAAACTATGAAAACTTTGTATTTTGAGATAAAACTGCGTGAAACATTCCAAAGACATGTTCTAGTTTTCTTCAATTCAAAATTTATTTTGAATATGACTAAAACAATTGCTTTTCTCTAAAGAATATACCCTGAATCTACTACAATGGCATCAGAGTAATAAAGACAATGAGAATTTAATGTGAACCCACTCACATACTGAACAGGAAACAGCATCCTGACCAGGCAAACATCACTGCAAAATCTAAAGCAATTGTACTATTTAAAATAGAAGACCAATCTTTTATGAAGCAAACAAGTATGTTTCCTTTGTTGGCACCCTACATCAGCACTGGAAAAGGATTATTTATTGTCCTTTGCTCCTCTGATTTTTGCAAGTGTTAATGCAATAGAAAAGGATCGCTCTTTCCCTAAGAGCATGCAAGACAGAGTCACTCCTCTCTCCACTGCCCACCCCAGAGAAGTCACCACTGACTTGAAATCAATGATTGCAAATGAGATGTCTATTTTGTGTCAGCTGTGAACACTAGGCAATGAAGACCCTTTTTATTTATTGCTACTTCTTTAAAAAATAAATTTTTACTATTTAAAGCCCCTTTTTTTCTCTGCCAGCACAAATGAAAGTGTCTTCCCAGCTATTTTCCATACACCATGGGCTTGTGCCCGCCCAGTGTGACCCTCACCAGCCAGAATGAATGTAGCAGTTCTTCATTCTGCACATACCAATGGCAGCACATTCCACGTTTGGAACACGCTCCATAAGCTGTGCATTGTGGCTGCCCTTGGGTTGGATGTAGTGGTGCTGTCAGCTGCATCACTCGCAGTCTTGTTCCAAAGCAGAGAAGTCCCTGGCGATTCAGCAACTAGCTGGGGGAATTTGGAGCTTCAAAACAAAACTGAGGTCACCAAGAGTTTGAAGTTAGTTAAAACCGTTGTCTTTAAATAAATGGAATTAAAATCTTGGAGGGGGAGGTCAGAGACGTTGTTCACTCTCTCTATCGAGAAGTCCCCATCAATGAAGTAGACTGGCATCAATCCTACTTTTTCACATTATTATCACTCAAAACTGGATAATTTATTAATAAAATATTATTTTACAGTAAAGCCTATTAAGTGCATAGTGAAGACTACAGTTTTCTTGCATTAAAGATCAACAGATGTAAGTGTTTAATTGGAGTCCAAGGCAGGTTTTGGGACTTAAATTGCAGTCCAATCTAAATGATTTATAGCAGATCACTTCCATTCAGTATGACAGTATGGTGGGAGGAAAATTAGTCCTGTCTCTTGTCAGGATATTTTCAATATTTGCTACATGTTTGTTTGCATGTTTACCTCCACCAGAAACTAAAGAAGAAGGAATTAGCTATTTTTCTTGGTACATATGACTAACCTAATTAATAAGTTGTATCTGTGTGAGTAGTGGCAGTGAGATATTCACATCTACTTCATCAGGTGAAAGAAGAAGAAAGAAATGGACAGCAAAACAATGCTAAAAGTTTTTATTTTCATTCAATAAAGGTAAAAGTTAAGCTACTAAGTTGTGCTTCAATATGTTAACCATGCAAGCATTCATGTTACTCGGGCTACTCTTGGAAGCCTGCTGATGAAGTTCTGGAAGCAGAGCGGGCAATCTAAGATGAGACTCTTTTACCACGTGTGGGCCTGCAGGCATATAATCCCAATTTCATGAGCAACAGTTCAGGTGGAAAGCCGCAAATCATTTGGCATGTTAGCTTTTTCAGTGGCTGGACAAGAAGTGTTTATTTAACACATTAGGGTTACAAAGGCTGTGAAAATAAGCAGGGTCACAATAAAAAATTTAAACACTAATTTTGACAGAATGACAAGTATGACAACCACTAAAGGTGTTTTAAAATCTAAATCTGAAAAGTTTCATGGTCAGCAATGGTAAGATATTGTTCTTCCACTTCCTACTGTGTGAAATTTTTTCCTATTTAAAATCACTGCTAACTTGAGAATGTAGAAGATGGGTTCATTTCTATTGTATTTGACTACTCAAACAAAATCCTAGTGTAGTTAAGCTCTGAATTCAGCCTGCAGTACACATGATTGAGTTTTTTTGGTAGTGGAATTGTGAAATGAACGTACACTGAGGATTATATTTGGGAGAAAAGGGAGAACCTAAGGATTACAAAATGTGTACTCACCCATCTATCAGGTTTGCACACACATGTATTTAGCAAGAACTAGAATTGAATACTGAGGGTCTCTGCTGCCTATGCCTGTACTTAAACTGTCCACCAAATTTTCTTTTCAAAGACCTGTGCCTAAGCAGCAAATGAGAATCCAGTTGCATGCTTTGCAGAGCAGGCATCTGCATTTTTAATTTAACAAAGGCTGCAATAAAATCAAGGTTTTCTTCCTGAGAAAGAGCTGGAATAATTATCCCAAATCTATTTAGCAGTTTGCAGACTGTCTAACGTAATATAATACAATGGGGTAAAAAGGAACTATCTGATTAGGATTTGTCAGTTCGCTACCTGTATTTTGTCTTTAAAAGATCTTATTTAGAAAGTTGCCAAGGATTTATTTTGATTTATTCAATTATTTTGGTTAAAATTCTGCACTACCTCTTCTGAGTTCTTTACATACAGTAGTTTTAAAAATTATGCTGCAAATGTTAAGGTTTGGTGAATATTTGCATCATTGAAATCAATCTATACTCTCTAGGCAAAGATATTTGGATTCGTTTGGGGAATTTTGGAGTTTTGCTTTGTTGCTAGGCCAATATATCTAGACCTGTTCTAGCTTGGTTTAATAAACTGGTACTTGGAAGATTAATCAAAACCCATTTTCAAAGTACAAGTCTATCAACTTATTCCTAAAATATGCTTTAACATTACTTTTTCTCAAATACTTTGATGTTTCAGTATGCCTATGTTTGTAATTTGTAATTGTTCCATGCAAGTTTTTCTTATTTTACCAAGGTATCCGCATATGACAACTTTGCAACTACTTTCCACCTCTGTCATGTATTCCCACAAAGGTTGAATATTGCATGAGTTTATTTTTCTACCCTTCACGCCCTCTTCCACTTGAAAGGGTTAAGGTGCAGAAAAGGCCAGGAAGAGAAACAAGAGGCACAGAGCAGAGTCCACATAATGGCTGAGCAAACCAGATCTCCTCAGTGTTCAAGCTGAAATAAAATATGCATCAAGGAAATCATGAGAGTCACAAATAGCCTGGATAGTGGTCGGTTGTTCACTGTTTTTAGTGCAAGCACTGCAGAGTATCTAATAAAGCTAATAAGAGCACAGTTTTTTAAAAAATAGGAGGAGCTTCTTCATCTAATTTACAGGGAGGCTGTGAATCTCTGTCTCACAGTACAGTGAATACTTGAAACTGATAGGGAGTCGAAGGGAGATTGCAGGGATCAACAGACATCATGATTGATTTACACCCTCCTTGAGCGATCAGCGACTGCCATTGCTCAGCTCCCGTATCTTCCCTGTACATCTGCTTCTGGCCAGCGTCAGAGACAGAACTCTGCCTTGTCCTTTAGTTTTATCCAGTTCCTATAGCACCAGTTGATGTATGAACTAATTATTATTGTCAGTACTACTGACTAAGATGTGGTTGTACCATGTCCTTAAATCTAAATGATCTCCTTTTCTTGGCCTCATCTATACCAGAAAATTGTAGCAGGTAAAATATACTGTAAAATGAATCAGCCAATTGTGCAAACTCCAAAAGCATATGTACACTTAACTGTGTTGAACTTGACTTCCCTCAATGCAGTTTAAGTTGGTAATATCCTAGTTTTGTTTCATTCAAAAGAAGATTAAAACTTAGCTGTACCCAGTTAATTGGAATCATGTTTCTTTGCTCTTAATTTTATGGCTTTTTTCTTAAAGATAACATTTTCTCCCTTCTCTTTAAGATACTGAGCATAGACAGCAAGCATCTATCATACTGTAGTTTATTTTAAATTTAAGAGCCAAAGGGTTTGGCAGAAAAAGTTTTCATTTTTGTCAACACAAGCACACGCTTCTGTTTTATGTAACTAATTCTAAAATGAAAGTCCACAGCAATTACAGCCAATTTTTCCATTTCCACACACTTACCATTTGTAAAGTCTCTAAAGATTCAAGTTTCATGGAGAATGCTTTTTTGTTACAGCTCAACAATCGTATTTGATTTTTGAGCAGTGAGAAGACCGGACCTCTGCCAACATTTTAAAATCAACTATATAAAAATGAAAAGGCCTGGATTCAGAATTAAATACCATTTAATTATTGCAAACATGTGTAAGTTTCTTTTTTCCCTTTCTGCATGTTATGAAATGTTACAATCTCTTCTCAACATATGTGTAGAGGCAGAGTGGTCTATGTGTAGATAAATCACTAGGCTTAGACTTCTAAGACCCAGATTCTACCACGGACTTTGTTACAGGCACCAGCAACAATCCTATCACATCTTTCTGGACAAACTTTTCACCAGAAAAGAGTAATGATAATAGAGCCAGATAAAGGGTATTTATTTATGATTATGTGCTTTATTTTATGGAAAGAATTAATTGCACCGTGTAATTTTCTATTAGTTTCTCATAAGGCTTTCAATTAAATAATTTTGCTTGCCTTTTCACTTACCCGCAGTTTGCTCATTCTGGATGAAATTGGATCCTCCTAGGCTGGTAAGTACTTCAAGACCACCAATTGTCACAAAACCAGATATAGATGTAGGAGGGTGCATACACAGAAAGAAAATACAGGAGAAAACCTGAGAGCTCCCTAAGACCTTTTTTCCAAAAGGGGAGCTTGTTGTGCCTAGCATTTTTATTCTACCTGCTATGTATCTCCAGACACAAACCAGGAAAAACCAATCCAACAAACAAACTCCATATAGTTTGCACTCTCTGTGGTAGATTAAACTCCAGAAAGGCTTAGTTATGTTTCACTATACACAGCAGTAGGAGATGCTCAGGCAGGCTAAATAGTTCAGCTAATCCTCCAGCTGCTGGCCCACAGCAAATCCACGGCCCTTCTGTGAATTAGGAGAATCACTGCTGTGACAGTGGAGACCTTGGAGAGAGCTGTGCTAGAGTTCCAGAGCAACCTTGCAGGCTGCCTAGGGGCAGTTCAACCAGTGAGGACGGAGGTGCTTGGAGCGCAGAAGAAGATGCTGGTGTTTGTCTGCTGCAGTGGGATGCTCTCCTAGCACAGGAGCAGGGCCTGTCGTGCAGGGAGGGCGGGCGTGCGGCAGGGAGCTGCTCAGTGCGCTCCGGGCAATGAACTGCTTAACACACCCTTCCTGGTGGAGAGGGTTTCTCATCAGCAAAATATTCAGAAGGCATTTCTGTGACTTCCCAGAGGCACGGATCTCAGTGGCCAAGAGGTGCACTGGCTGTAGGTGGCAAATTGAGTAGGAGAAGAATCTGTGAGTTGAGGACAGAGAGGGCAAAAGGGGGAGCAGAGGTACATGGTAAGCCTGCAGGGGCTTATGGACCTATTCTCAAAAGAGATTACTTCAATTTGCACAATAAAAAATGTAGGTATAGACTAAATTCAACTCAAACCACTTACAAATCCATAGGATGTCTGTGCTCTCCAGGGACACCATTTTTATGCCTCTCTGAATTGGATCCTGAAGGTTCTTGGCTTTAGCTATAGGATCAGTGTGTGCTCTGGCTCTTCTTAACCATTTCTGTGTAAGTGGAATGGAGTCTAATCAAGTTCCCTTTTTAACAGGTTTTCATTTCCTTGTTATAACCAAGAAAAAACTACACACAATTTAAAGCATATTGTAGCAAGACGGAGTACTGAGAGAATATTCAGAAGAAAAAGAACCGCTTTGAGGTGCTATTTAAGATAATAGATGTGTTTTCTTTCACTCTGACAAACTTGAACTCACCCCTATCACACCCCTGTATATATTTTGGTGTTTTTAGAAGAGGTCACTAAAGAGCTCAGAGAAGTTATCAGTTGTGATATGAATCTCCATCTGTTGCCAGCCCCCTTTGAGAACTTGTCTTTCACATTAAAAGACGTTTAGTGGAGCATTTTGCCAGCTTTTTAGAATGACTATAAGAGGCCTCAGACTCTCAGCTTTCATAGCTATATTCCAAAATTAGAGTGTTCTCAAAAATTGGCAAGTTTCCAATTTCTGAAACAAAATCCAGCACTGTGAGCTATTAGCACTTGTCCCCAACATCCAATGTTTAAGCACCTCTGCTGGTGCTCTCCAGCTACCCACAAAAGTTACCTGTACTGTGGTAAAAAAATTACTTACAGTTGAAACTGCAATTCAGTTAACAGGAAATTTAACAAAGGCCACAAGAAGGTCATATTTAAGAAGAAAAACACCACAGGAGCCTTATGAATATGCTTCAAACTAAAAGAAGACAGATTATTTTGATACTTGTTTTTCCACTGTTAACTCTGTAATAATCTTTCTGGAGATGCAGTGAACAACTTAAAGAAATTGGTGTGGATTTCTTTATTAAATACTTTTTCAACTGGGGACCAAGGTCTTGTTTTAATTTTGAACGGGAGAATAGTCCTCATAAGGAAATGTCTTGAGCCTTCAAACCCGAGCCGAAAGGAGCCGAGCCGAGGGGAGCCGAGTGGAGCCGGGTGGAGCGGAGCAGAACGATCCAAACCAGTTTACCCCCATCTTCCAGGTCAATAAAGAAGATGGTGAACACTACTGGACCCAGCAGGCACACTACCAGTTCTTGTTTGATTACTTTGTTAGGTTTATCACCTTTGGAAGCAGCTTAGCATTTCAAAGGTGAAAATGACTCCAAGATGTCTTTGCCCATACACTTTACCTTTCTCCTTCTTCCCCAGGGTTTCTGCAGGCCATCAGTTCCCAGCCCTGCTCTTTTTTTGAGAATCCAGTTACTAGCTGATGATCACTGACACATTCATAGAGACTCTGGTAGACCTAAGTTTTCATCACAAACACCTAAAAATCCAGATTCTGCAAGGCTTGTTTGACTCCACCATTCTCCATAGACTCCTGACAACATCCAGAGACTGAATAAAACAGAAGGCACTTCTTTTTGAGAAGTCTCAGTGGCAGCATTTTATCTGGCTATTCATTTTGCTGTACGGTGTATGTGCATTTCATGTTTCAATTCACAAAGGTTCGCTTCAATGAGAAGGTGAGTCAATGATAGGGAGGTTGGGGGCCAATTTAGAGCAGGAGCTTAACCTCAGACACTAAATCGTACCTCTGAAGGCACCCCTTTCTTTCCAGTGCCTGCAAAGGAAGTGCAGAGAGATTAGCCTCAATCAACACTCCTCTAAATGTCAATGCAAAAGATTGCATAAGACAGCAGTTAGGAAATCAGATAGTTTAATGCAGCTGTTAATTAAACAAAAACATGAAGGCAGTCTCACCCTACATTTTCATAATGCAACTGAACTAGAATTTCGGTGTTTGAAAACATTTTTGTAATTAATTGCATCTGTAGAAGCAACAAATACTGACTGTCTGAAAAATTATCCCTTGATGTCCCTAGCACATTTAAGTGAGCAAAAAAGGTACCCTGTCTTTTCACAAGTGCACTTAGAGTACAAAAAGAAATGGTTTGAAGAACTGTCATTCCAAACACGGAATATAACTGCTGCAGCATATAAATAAAGCAGAATGAAAACTTTGTTAAAATATTTGTGCACATTTTAAGATTTAATGTTTCCTTAAAAACACCATTTACAAAAGTGGTTGATATACTAAAAAATGCACTTAACCTTTGAACCGTGTGTCTGAGCATTTCCTGGCATAGGTTCATGGTGGCAGCATCAGGAACCATAAATCTATGGAAGACATCACAGTAAATGTGGGAATCGATGTTCCTGGACTCCATCATGGGTGGACTCCATCAAGTTAGGGGCAAACAGGAAGATTCTTTTTACTCTCTGTTGGCCAGGGAGCAGGAGTCAAGCAAAAACTGTACCATATGTTGAAACACGCACTGCTTTAGAGGAAACATATTATCAATAGTCAACAAAGCAATACATTGGGTAATACTCATTTCTAGATTCCAGGCTAAAGTAGTATTTACATTTTGTATCAATCAGGAGCCAGTGGCAATTTCGTAGGATTTAAACCAAAATAAAGATCTTTTCGTATGCAAAATATACAGGTCTTTCCTCTATGAGCTACTAAAAATCCCAAGATAGGCACAAAAGTTTTCTGAAAAGTCCCAGCCCAACCAGATGAATGAATACCTGCAATGTTTACATATGTGAGGGATGTTGAAAGATCTGTATTCCTCATAACTTTGAGACAATTTTCTGCAGTTGCCATATTTACCAGCATAGACACCATTAAATCTCTCTTTAACAGCACATTATGGATGCAAACACCTAAAATTACTACATACCCAAGATTATGCATTTTAACTATGATATTCTCCTGTAAAGTACTCTTTCTGAAAGGTTAAAAAGCAATCTGATTACATTCATTGTTAGCATTAATTTCTTCTCTTGTTTGCTGCTGCTAAATGTTTTTATAAAGTGTGCATAGCTTTATCTACATAGAAAATGCAATAAGATGTATTCCAATGTAATGCAAATAGGGGACTACAATACAATTCAGGTAGAAATCGTAGCCTTTCTCCATCATTTTCTCCATGAGTAATTGTTGCAATAGCAGCTTATTTGACACAGAAGAAGAAAATGCTACTTTAATGATTTTTCCTGAAAAGAACAAGATCTCTAACATGCAAGAAAACTCAGCAGGTCTGTATGTGTTAAGCAGATTATTAAAATAATACAATCCAAAAAGATGGGGTAGACCACTGCAGTGCATATAAAACATTTTCTCAACAGCACTATTTTGTTGAGAAGCAATCAGAGACTTATTAAGGGCATTATAAGTTTACCAGAATTTCCTTTATATCAGTTGATATAATTTCTCCCTCCCTCCCTCTCTCTCTCTCCCTCTCTCTCTCTCTCTCTCTCACACACACACACACAATTTTCTCTTCCTAAGGCTGTAGGATCTCTTAGTGGTAATTATTGATATGTTATCAGTATTTTAGCGCCTGGTATAAAAATGTGTCTTAGATATGCAGGTACTGAACCATGCAAACACCATTAATTTTCAGAAGAGGAATTTCGGGGGACATTTCCGTGGCAGCTGAGTTATGGTGGATTCAGTGTTATGTCTGGGCTCTGAGCCAGCCTTAAAATCCTTCCCCTACTACCAACCATCGAGGGCACACAGTCACTGATGGGGGTGTCAGCTTGAGGCTGTATAAGAAAGCTGAGACCCAAGGAAAGCCAAATATATGGAAGGCAGGTCTGAGGCAGCTTGGCAGCAAGTCAGATTCTAAGTAGTTATGCTTGAATTAAAGATACTCTGCCTTCCATGCTTAATAGCAATAAAGTTTGATTGAAGTTATGTTCATATTGCACTCTGTCTGATGCCAGGTATTTAATATTAAACAGTTTGGGGAGTTTTGCTATCTGAAGCAAAAGGGATTTAGATTTGTTCCAGACTTTCACAGTAGATAGACATTTGCTCTATGGCCTGGAGCCACTGAGCTAGAAAAAAAAAGAAAAAAAAAAGGCTACTGGAGATCTGATCATCCTCCTTTTGGCAGAAAAACTCATGGTTCTTTTGCATACTTTCCAAAATTTTTCTGCCATAATACAAGTTGCCCTTTGCTGCAGCACCAGGAAACCCCCATTTTGCCTTGAAATTGCTGCAGGGTCAAATATGATGATATTATTTTTTGTTACAAGCACAGAGGTCAGAACTCCTGTGATGATAAACTCCATCTCCCTCCCTCCCTCTTTTACAGAGACATTTCCTTGCTCTCGTGTTTGCAAAATTAAGTTTGCTGGAAAAAAAGAAGCTCAAAACCAGAGAAGCAAAAGAAAAGAACCACAAGTTACATATTGGCTTTCCCTTTGTTATTTAGAAAACCTCCTGCTCCTATGGCAATCCAATTATATTTGAAGCCTGGCTCATGACTTTTGAATACTCTCTGGCACATCAGATATCCTTGGGGACCTGCAGCAGGCTATGATGTTCCATAAAACCTGTATTAGGTTAATACATAATTCACCATTTAGAAGACAGATAGAGGGACAGCCTTGCCAAAACAAATTCTTCGTTTACTTTTAGGTGATAGGCAATACAGTGCCTGTATTTGAACTCTGATTAAAGAATTTATTAGCTCAACATTTATATCACTAGCTAACAGCACACATGCAAATATGTGTTGTATTCATTTGGATTTGCATTTGCTTGGGTGGTTTTACCCATAATGCAGCCACAGACACTTAGAGGATAAGAATTGTCAATAAAGTAATCTGTATACTGAGGGAGATAAATCTTTACCTGGAGCATAAACAAAGAATTTAAAATTCAGAACCATTGGCGTAAAGGGCTTTGAAATGTGTCTACGGGGTAAGTGTCCTTTTGAAGCTCAGTGCAGTCAGCAAGAGGAAATTAGGAGGCATCCTCCCACACTGAGCTGTGGCCTGGGAAAGCAGGTGACTGGCCAAAGTGAGCAACCATGTCACCTCTTCCTGAGCATTCTTAGCTACACCCTTGCAGTAACAGCTGAGGCTCTCTGGTTTATGCAGAGAGAGTTTTACTCTTTCATCCCCACACCTTCTGTGTTTTTAAACTATTTTCATTGTTATATCTTGGTCTATTTCTAGGAGACGATGATATTTGGCAGACAAGCCTGCAGGCCTTTCCTAACGACCCCATGATCTCAGTCTCCAAGGTTTTGCGGTTTCCTGCGTGGGAAAGCACAAGAGCAGCAACCTCGGCTCTTTCTGCAGATTGATCCCAGTTGACCGCAATGAAAGCATTGACTGCTTTTCTGTTCACTGACCAAACCAAGCCAAGAGTCAGGGTGGTCAGTTGACCGCAATGAAAGCATTGACTGCTTTTCTGTTCACTGACCAAACCAAGCCAAGAGTCAGGGTGGCAGTGAAAGGTCTGCAAAGAAGAGTGCACATTTTTTCCTTCTACTGCTGGAGATTCCTGGCTAATTTGGAAATGTTTTCAGATACAGCAACACAATAGTTTCAGCTTTGTACTGTTTCGTGCCTCCTGTGTTTTTTCCTTGCTGCAGGGGAAGTGGGAGGAGAGGAGAAGGATTTTCCCTGGTGCAATTGTTTGTGTCAGGTAAATTCTCCATAAATCTCTTCTTGAGCAGTTCAGTTAATTAAAGCCCAATTAAACACCAGTGGCTTGATTTACCTCATTAAGGCTAATTTAAATTATCAGAAACAGCAAATTGCTATAAGGAATTTATAGTGAGAGTTTTAGTGGATTGTGGACAGACAAGGTAAAGGCTTGTTTGCTTTAACTCTACTTTTTACTAACTCATATTTTTGAGTAAAAATGCACATTAAAAGAACATTTACTAAACCTGGAGTCAAACTGAACTTGTGACAAGGAAGACATTACCAAATACAGTAATTTAACTGCAATTCTTTTTTGTGGTGTTTAGAATTTTTGGGGTGAGGTGTTAGATTGTGTTTTTTCTTTGGGTTTTGTTGTTGTTGTTTGGGGTTTTTTGTTCATATTTGTTTAAAGTATAGCCACATTTTTCTTTGAGTTGTATTATGTGAAAAGACTTAAGAAAAACAAAAAAAATCTGGATGAGCTTTTCCTTTCCCATAAAACTTGTAGTAAAAGAAAATAAAGTTCCTCCAGAATTAGCATTTGCATATGTTGCGTCTGCCAGCATTGCAAAAGCAAATTTATTCAGTTTTGGAAACAATTACACATGCAAGAGTCTGTGCACACTTGATGGAGAAGGGTATGGACACTATAATTTTCTCACAATTTCAAGAACTTTCAAAGCAAGTATTCTGGGTGAAAAATGACCCAGATAGCATATCCAGCTCTTTCAGAGGCCTGGATACCTGTGAAAGGGAACTTTGGTCTTTTTTTTACCATGCTGAAAATGTTATCTGATGCTTCACTATCCTAGAAATGGCTGCAGGAAAACATCAGAAAAGCACCCACCCACATTTTTGTGGACCTGTAACAATTCATTTGGATTCATAAAGTCAACTTGTGTTCCCAGAGGCCTGTAAGCAATCAAAAAATTTGATATCTAATCTACACTGTTTGTCCAGGCTCCCTCTCAGTTTAATAGAGATGCAAGAAGACTTTTATAGGCCCTCTACCAGAGCTACGTGGCCATATTGTCTTTATTGCCAGACTCCATGCAACACAACTGTGTGTGCTGGGCTGCACTGCTTTAAGAAGGCAGAAGTTGGGTAATGTCACACACTGTCCTTTTCTTTCAGTTTACAATCAACTGTTGTATGGTACAATATTTCAGAGGGCTTACTGGACATAAAATTGCAAGATTTTGAGTAGCCATATGTATTGGGTTTGCATGGCCAGGTTTTGGTAATGGGGGGCTGCAGGGGTGGCTTCTGTAAGAAGCAGCCAGGAGCTTCCTCCATGTCCAACAGAGCCAACACCAGCCGGCTCCAGGATGGGCCTGCTGCTGGCCAAGGCTGGGCCAACCAGAAATGGTGGGAACACCCCTGTGATAACAGATTTAAAAAGTGGAGAAAAAGGTTTTGTGCAGGTGTAATTGCAGCCAGAGAAGAGAAGGGTGAGAATATGTGAGAGGAACAACTCTGCAGACACCAAGGTCAGTGGAGCAGGAGGGGAAGGAGGTGCTCCAGGCACTGGAGCTGAGGTTCCCCTGTGGTGAAGACATTGCCGTGGAGGACCATGGGGTTGCAGAGATCCACCTGCAGCCCATGGAGGAGACCCACACTGGAGCAGGGGGATGTCTGAGAGGAGGTTGTGCACCTGTGGGAGGCCCGTGCTGGAGCAGGAGCCTGCAGAACCGTGGAGAGAGGAGCCCACACCAGAGCAGGTTTCCTGGTAGGACTTGTGACCCCGTGGGGGAGCCATGCTGGAGCAGCCTGTGCCTGAAGAACTGCACCCTATGGAAGAGTGATCCACGTTGAAGAAGTTTGTGGAGAACTGTTGCCTGTGGAATGGACTCATGCTGGAAAAATTAATGAAGAACTGTCTCCCGTGGGAGGGATCCCACACTGGAGCAGGGGAAAGACTCCTCTCCCTGGCCAGCTGCAGAAACAACACATGATGAACTGACCATAAGCCTCATTCCCCATCTCCCTATTCTGCGGGGGAAGGAGGTAGAGCTGGGAAGGAGGGAGGGGTGGGAAAGGTGTTTTTAAGGTCTTGTTTTACTTTCATTATCCTGATCTGATTTTGCTAGTAATAAATTCAATTAATATCTCTACTCTGAGTCTCCTTTGCATGTGATGGTGTTTGGTGAATAATCTCTCCCTGTCCTTATATCAACTCATGAACCTTTGTTATACTTTCTTTCCCCTGTGCAGCTGAGGAGGAAAGTGTTAAGAGGCTGTGGTGGATGTCTGGCATCCAGCCAGAGTCAACCCACAACACCATATTGGACACCAGACTCCAAAAGCTGCACTAAGTTACAACATGGGTATAAATTATGTATGTGTGTGTATACACCTATCTATAATACCCCATTTGACAAACAAAGGATGTTATAGTACATTCTCTGATTTATGCAAGAGGTCTCTCCTATGAAGAGCCAATCTCAGGAATGATTTCGACCCCAGATTTATGTTCACCTATCTAAAGTTACATGTGCTTTAGATAAAAGTACTCAGATACATCACTGCCATCAGTTTGTGTCTTTTTGGCCTAAGACTCTTAAAGGAGGAGGGAGAGGTTGCATAAATCAAGTAGTGAGCATTTGAATTTAAATTTTGTAACTGAAGTTGGTAATAAAGTTCTACAGCAGAAAAATGGCAAATTTGGATCACAGTTTTCTCTTGTACTAGAAGCATTGCAAAGATCTGCTCTATTGAGAATAATTTCAGCTTCTTTGCAGTTGAACACTCAGGCTACAGACTGGGAACTCATCAAAGCCCCTGAACCATGTCAGACAAATCAAAAAAGGTGGGTATGCATTCAGCAGTCAAGAACAAATGTAACCATCATAACAAAAATATTTATCCATCTCAAATAGAAAGTTATTTCTGATATTCTGAAAAGAAGCTAAAGCATTAATAGCACTAGAAGATAAAACATAACTGCAAAGTCAAGGTCACCAAAAGTTCTGTTGAAGCCTTGTCACGTGTCTTAGTAACAGAGATAAATCATAACCTTCCACCTTTGGAAATTTATCTTCAAAATACCCACAGCTGCCATAGCTCTCTGTTCCAGTTGCTCTCTCTGACCCATCTCCGAGTGCATGAATAGAAATGGGATGCTGACAAAAGACCATGTCCCAGATCTGGAAGCTTCTTTGTACTTTTTTAATCTTCCTTCTCTGATTTTCGTAACAGTCATTGCTAAAAATGCTTATCTCTTCTGTGCTAAAACTGACTATCTTTTCAAAAGCACTGTTTAAATCTAGTTGTTACATCTGGTAAACTCTTCTCTGGTGAAGTTCATGGCAGAAATTTGAAGATCATTTTACACAGAAAACCAGAAAATTGTCACTGCAATTTAAGTCAGAAAACCCAGTTCTCTCAATTAAACCAAACTTTCATTTCCCGCCCTGGAAAATTTAGTATGTGAAAATTTGCACATGCCACCTTAGAGGAATTTTTTTCAGGAGCTGTGCAGAACAGCCTTCCTCCATCACTGCCTGGGCTGTGAGCGAGCCTACATTTACCCCAAAGTTAAAATCAGCAATTAAACTCTCAAAAGCTCTTAACAGTGCGATCTGGTGAGCAGCTGAGCTGGTCTAAGAGTCTGCTGCTGCCAGAAGGCAATGCCTTCACCCGGCTGTCCCTGCTCCTCCTCTTCCTGCATTTCACCCGCAGCCTCGCTCCCTTTTCCGAGCCACAGCCTCCTGCAAAGCAGCCACGGTCTGAGCAAGAAGGGAAAGCAGAAACTGAGTGACTGCCTCAAGATCACACAGGAAGGCAGTAGAAAAGAGGGGACCGAAATTCTGGTCTTTCAAATGCCAGCTCCTGAAACAAGTCTGCTCTGCGCCTTGTCTAAGCAGTCCCAGATAGGTCGGCATGGGAAAACAGGAAGAGGTAAAATAAGCAGAGGGCTTCTTTCTCCCTCCTTTCAGAAAAACAAAGTGGTCATATCAAAGGAACTGATTTTCTGCTTGTATTTAGAGGAAGGCATTGATATATAGAGATCATGTTTCAGTTTGACAAGTGATACCAAATAATACCCAGTTTGTGCAAGTCGCAGAGGAACGCAGCAGCTCAATTTTTAGCCTGATTTTGGAAGGCTCTGGGACCCCTGCAGCTGTGTTGTCCATCTGGCTCTCCCCACCATACCCAACCACTTTTGAACACGTTGACCAACTTCAGCTAAATGTTTATGAAGAGCCGTTTCTAAACAGAGGAGAAAGAAACCTAGATTAATACTCTAAGAAAAGCAAGGCTGCAGTCTGTGGTCATTCAGGAGGCAGAGGAGAGAGACCATGGTACTGTGGGAAGATCTAGGAGACACAGAGATAATTGAATGTTATTGCAGAAGGAGTAAATTGATACAAGCTGAGGCTATGTCTGTAAAGGGTCACAGGAAACAACACCATAGGAATCCAGATTTGTTAATTTTGTTATTTCTTTCACGAATGAAAAAATATCTTTGTGGCGTTTTTAAAACAGCATCAGGTGTTTGAATCTTTCCATTCAAAATCTTTTCTTCTGAGTGATCATCTGCTTTCAGAGGCAGGAAGAGATGATATATTTAAGCCTTTTGTGGAGAGAGATCCTACACAGAAAATAGCTGATCAATGCATTTCTATATTTTTGAGTCTTACATGTGCAGTTTCCAAAATAAAAATAAACACACATGCTCACAACATCTGTATTTACTTTGGCCTTTTCAAAGTGAAGTTCTACAACTTTTTAGCAGTGTGTTCCTAATTGCTAAAGTAAATGCAAAATTATATCCAAAGTTTTAAATGAGACACCATAGTGCCTGTCCTAATTAGGAAGAGATGCTTCTGCTATTTTTTTTTCCAATGAGTCAGAGGCAATGCAATAACGTTCCTGAGCAGTAGGACAAGTTCAGAAGAAAGTGTACAGTCACAGGCAGTTGCCCATCCTGTATTTTGTCCTTTGAAAACTAATGAGCAAGGTGTCCGTTAAATAGCATTTCAAGTTAAATACATTTTCAAGTTCATTCAAAAATAATGCTGATGAATAATCCTTCATGCTTCAAGCCCAGAAAAGTTCAAGTAAAGAAAATTGTTTAAGTAAATATTGTAAATTTTATTAAGTAAAGAAAAAGTTTGATGCCTGAAAGAGCAGAGGAACCCCAGCGTAACCTCAGCCTGGCACTCTGGCTAGTGGGACTTAAGGGATTAAAGGAACCTGTCCATGGGAGACAAATTCTCCATGTTGTCAAACAGCTGCATCGTAACAAACGGAGGCGTTTCAGCAAGATCAAGAAGTGTCACTTTTGGGAAGAGTGACAGAATGGGCATGCTTTGGTATGTAAAACAGGCTGTGTATGAAGGATATCCCACCTGGAATGTTCAATGGTCTGAGGGAAGACATTTGGCCTCCAGTACTTGATATATTAGTGCAAATTAATAACTGATATGTGATGAACTGTAAAATCAGAGCTGAACATTTGTATTTCTGTGCAGAAATATGCAGAGGCAGGGTGCCTCAGCATCAATCAACAGGAGAAGGGGAAAAGACTCCAAGACGGCTGTCGACCAAATGGACATGCAAAGGCCTTGCAAGCTTTCCCGGGGAGTTTGGAACACTGCCTCATCTATTCCAGACGTAACCTACAAGACTCATTTGTTCTGATGATGGCTAGATAGTGATATTTCATATTAGGGTCTCAAATGGTGACTAGCAGATAAAAACAGCCATCACACCAGCACTGTTCACATCAGCGAGCAGGAGATCTGGGGTCAAACTTTATGCCCTTTTGCTTTGTTCTGGGTCCGTAAAGACTGAGGACAAGACACCAAGAGTGGCACAAGATGACTCTGGTCACCATGTGGGTTAAGAACCAACGCCTTGACATTTTTCTCTGTAATTTACCCAATGCTAACTTCTCAGGCTCTTGGATTTTTTCATCTATAAAATGAAGAGATTCTGTACATCACTCAGGTTCTGCAAGACCTAGTTTGTTAATACTTATAAATTTGCTCTGGTGTGAAAAATGTGCATCTCATGAGACAGGGTGCCACCAGGGTGCCAGAGTTTCTGAACAGGACCAACTGTGCTGAGATCCTCTTGGGATAAGTAATAATTATTATCCAGGCACCAGTATTTAGCATCAGAAGATTGACGGGCACTCTTGCAGAACTGCATTGCCACTTTCTACACATAAAAGCATAGTTTTGTGAAAATGCAATGCAATGCTGTGTGACAGCCTAGAGAAATCTTCTTGTGTTTGGTAGATTTTTAGATTAACTGCTATATATATTCTTCTTTCTAACTTTATGAGTTTTCCCCCTTCAGGATTGATTGTTATCACTTTCAAAAATACAGTGTCTGAGAAGACAGACCATAGGTAAGTGCAATGTAATTAACAGAATCAGTCAAGGCTAACAAGTATAGTAAAACCTAGTGAAAACAGCAGCAATAGCTAGTGTGTTAGCATGCTTACTCACAACTTCAGCTCCTCATAGAAAACCACACAGTGACAATATATCTTGAACAGGAGACTTAACTAAAAATTGAATTTTTTTACTGAGGTGGTTCACTTGAAAAGATACTTAAATCTTGCATATCAAGGTGGAATAATAAAAAAGCAAGAATTTTCAATTTATCTCAGTGATCTAAATGCTAATTATAGTGGAATTATTCCCACTGCTTCAGAAATTCTTAAACTTGCATAACAAATATATATACTACTTACAGGTCTTTTTCTAAAGAATAAAATAAAATTTCTGTCAATTGAAACAGGCAGCTTTGGGAGAATAAGTAAAGAGCTGTATTTGCCTCATTATCATATAAGCATGACTGAAAGCGATTGGTTTCTTTTAACTGCAAAATAAAAGTCTGTGTTTCAAACTAAGATGATGCTAAGCTTGGTGCAAGCTGTCTCCACCTTCAAAAGCCTATCTGGAGAAAAAAAGCACTCTATCACAACTCTGACTCCAGGATTGCTTCTGAAAGCAGCCATCTGAAATTATGAATGATTCTAAGTTATGACTTTTGCTTTAATTTGTCCTCTCAGAAAACATGGAGAAGGACTTGGAGGGGTGCTGGTGGATGAGAGGCTGGGCATGAGCCGACAACGTGCTCGCAGTCCAGAAACTCGGCCGTGTCCAGGCCTGCATCCAAAGCAGCGTGGGCAGCAGGGCCAGGGAGGGGATTCTGCCCCTCTGCTCTGCTCGGGTGAGACTCCCCCTGGAACACTGCATCCAGCTCCGGGGTCCCCGGCACAGGAAGGACGTGGACCTGTTGGAACAAGTCAGAGAAGAGCCACAAAGATGCTTCGAGGGATGAAGCACCTCTCCTATGAGGAAAGGCTGACAAAATTGGGATTGTTCAGCCTGTAAAAGAGAAGGCTTCGGGCTGACCTAATTGTGGCTTTTCAGTACCTGAAAGGGGCCTGTAAGAAAGATGGAGAGGGACTTTTTAAAAGGGCATGGAGTGACAGGACGAGGGGGAATGACTTTCAACTGAAGAGGGTAGGTTTAGATTAGATATTAAGAAGAAATTCTTTACTGTGAGGGTGGTGAGGCACTAGAATGGGTTACCCAGAGAAGTTGTGGATGCCTCATCCCAGGAAGTGTCCAAGAATAGGTTGGATGGGGCTCTGATCTAATGGGAGGTGTCCCTGTCCATGGCAAGGGGTTTGGAACTAGATAATCTTTAAGGTCCCTTCCAACCCAAAACATTCTATGATTCTATGGTTAAACTAGATGCAATTTATATTTTGAGTACAAGATAGGATGTATTCAAGCAGTCTTTTTAAGTTGGACATTGCCAGTAGAACTTTTTGGATATGAAAATATACTTTGAATGATCTAATGAAATGTAGGGGTGTGTTATTTATAGCAAATAACCACTCAAATATTTTTTTCTTGTGATTTTGCTTATGAAATTTTCTTTGGTTGTCAGAGGCACAGGTCTTCCCAGCAAATCATATGGTGACAACAATGTGATAGATAATTTATACATAATTCTATAGGGATCTATTCTTGGGAAAGAACAGAAGGAGCAAGAGAAGTACAATGAACAATAAATGAAAAAGAAGCAACTTTCATACACACACACCTGTATCTTGTACTAAAAAAAATATAATTTCCTCTGCATTTCCAGTCCCTTCTGGGAATAAGCATTTACCTCTTGAACAACTGAACTAAAATACTGAATAACTGTGGTACATTTGTTCCTGTTCTGATCAAGTTAAACCTCTGCAACCCATTGCTCTCTCTACAAGAAGTGACTAAAATAAGGGAAATCAGTTGGATTTTAGGATTTCAGAGTCCTAATTAGGCTCAGAAACATTAGGACATGGATACTAGGGTGAAGCTGCAATTAGCTGAGATTTAATGAACCATGTAATGATAAGTGACAGGGCTATGTAACTTTACAGCCATAATTTCCTGATTAGATGAACTTTTAAATGCTGCAATCCTACGTCCTACCCCAAGGCACGTTGACCTTTCCAGCTGCCCAGAGGAGAAACAGTTTTGCCTGCAAAGTTTTTAGGACCGACACAATATTTTAGCAACAGGAAATTCCTATAGTTTCAGGGCAATTTCTCACTCTGAACAGAGCAAGCATCATTTTCCATGCTAGTCTAAACATTTTCTTCTGCTCCTTTTAATCTAGTTTATGTGGCTAGAAGTGTTTGTCTGATGACAAGAGGATCCTCTGAAGTAGCCACAGTCGGATAGGATATCAAGGGCATCCAGTATCCGCAGCCACATCAAACACAGTTTGGGTGATGGAGAGGATGCACAAAGAAAGCCTATAATAAAACACCTCATAAAAGAGGACCAGAAATGCAATCCCAGAAAGCAAGCAAGCCCCAACTTTAGAAAAAATCTGTAACATTCACGAACATCAAGGGGAAAGTCTGCTACATAAAGCAAGGGTCTGAGAATTAAGTGACTTGCAACCATTAATTGCTTCTGACTGTCTATGTCTTTTGACAAGTCATATTCTCACTGCCAAGCTTAACATAGGGAATGTTACAGATAAAAAAATTATCTGAAGATGATAAAGTCCTCAGATTCCCTATGGGAGACACTAACGTGTTGCTCATGCTTTCAAAACCCAATAAAGGGAAGAATTTCTTTTAAATCTTAAACTTTCTAGGATAGATAAACTGTAGCACGTGCCATACCTGTGTGGCCACTTACATTTTTGTTGTCCTTCATTCTTTTGCCTCCTTCATCACAGAGCACACATTGGCCATGACTGATAAGCACTTTATGGAATAGGGCCTGAAGTTTACCACTTTTTTTTTCTTTTTTTTTCCCCGGCCACTATTCCCTGTTCTGTCCTTCCATTTTAAGAGAATTTATGAGAGAGAACACAATGAAAGAACACCTGGACACGTTCAAAATACTGAGATTTCAGCAGAATTTAATATCTGGATCTATGAGAATGATAAAAATCCCTTTCTCCTGGAACACATGTCCTTGGAGGCACCCAAGACCTTGCTGGACCCTGACACTGCCTGCCTGTACCTGCAGCAAGAGGCTGCGTGAACAGTGAGTTCCCACTCATGTTTGAGCATGGTCCAGAAATTCTGCATAGGTCATGGAGACACTGCACTGCTGGAATCTGGCAGAAAGCCCATCAGCATGGCCACTTTCCTGGAAAACATACACAAACCATATATACATGCCATTCATGGCACTATTTGGCACTTTGAAAACATCTTTTGAAAGTGGGTGGCAAGAGAGGGAGTAATGAAGGAAACAAATTAAACATGGTGTTCCCCAAATTCCACATCTGCTGTCTTTGCAGTTATGTATTTGTTATGGTGGGTGTGTAAAGCCAGCAGTATGATACCAACTGAGCGCTTATCGAGAGTCCCAAGGAGATAATAACTGTTCTGACATGTAGTTCAGAACTTCTGGGGCTGAGAAATATGTGATGACATGGAATTCCTCAGCAGTGTTACCAACTGTGATATCCCTCTGCCTTTCTCCACTGCCTGCCACTCTCTGCTTCCTGAGTGGCTTGACATGCAGGATGACTTTTTTTTTCTGGGGCTGACAGCAAAACAGACCTTTTTTACTTTGCTTTTTTACTTACCTTGTTCCCCAAGTCAGTGCTCAGCCAGGCTGACAGGTAGTCACATTCACACAGCAGAGAAGGCACAGCTGCTGTGACAAGGGAGTAGGAGTACATTAAGCCAATTTTGCTACAAGAAGAGTAATGTGTAATGAGATTGTGTGAGAACCATGACCTTATCTAGCTGTGAAAGGAGTCAAATACAATTGCAACTCAGTTAACATCCCTAGGAATTAATTGCCAACTACCTTTTGTGCTGAAAAGCTGGCCTAACCCTGGACAAATATTAACGTGCTTCATTTACACTGTCACCAACACCTACAGCTATTCAAAACTGCCACACAATCTTCACTACTTAAATAATTAGGCAAGGAGAAACATGATTAAGCAAGACACCTTTTGCCTTTAAAGTTCTTTGCTGTGGAATTCTCCTGTAATCAGCTTCTTTCTATTTAGTCCTACCTGATGGGACAGGAGGTGGGGAGGCCGCAGGCAGGGCTCAGGACACAGCTCCCTTGCGTCAACCTTATTCCTGGGACATGCCCCTCACTATCTTTTTAGCTGAAATAGGCAAAGGCAAATAGCAGGAGTGCAGAACGACGTGGATTTAGTTGCAGTCTCAGGGGCCATGATGAAGAACAGTGACTGTACCAGGAAGTGTCTCTGGGGAAAAGGCAGAGCCATGATCCATTTGTCTTTGGAGAACTCCAACCCAGGGCAGACTTTGTGAAGGGGAATCCCCTTTCCAGCAGCACTGTGCATTGTACTCTGAGGGAGGGCAAGAGTGCGGAAAAAAAGCAGCAAGAGGTCTGAGACATTTGGTTACTACTACCTTTGACTCTGGCATGGCTATCTGCCTGCTCCTAATGCAACTTTGTGAGGAGACTGCATCCTCATAAAAATCAGAGTTAACAGACTGCTGACAGGCCTTGGTTTTCTTTATTTCCTTGCTCATCTTGCTTGCACACTTCTCAGACTCTGCAAAAAAGGCTTTCAGAGATGAGTGGATAATATCCAACTATGACAAAAGCTTTCAACAGTCATCTAATGTCCCAACTGAATAACTCAATCTGGAACACGAAGACCACAGAACAAAGTGCCAATAACGATTGTATCCAGCCTTTCCCAAATAAGTGCCACAACATGCACAGTTATGCCTTGCCAAGTAACACGGGATTGAAAAGTGATGTACCACCAGTCTTTGGGAGATACGCAGAAGAGGCACACAATTCACACTGGCAGGCCACAGACCAGCAAACTATCATCTGTTCCTCATTGTATTTGGATTTTGTACCATTCTAATGTACTGGTGGCATAGCAGAATCACTGGTGAGTGGATGACAAGAATTTGCTATATTAATGTCATTTTATGAAACCTCTCTCTCAGCCTGTGACAGGGATTTGAAGAATAAAGTATACCATTTACCTTTTTTTTCCCCCAATTAAAATAGCAGCAGCCAAACACTTAATGCAAGAAGATTAAATGTATGTGAATGATTTCCTGAGGTCCTTTTCTGATTTCGGTATGAACAATGCAGCCAAAGTTTTGGGAGAGCCTTGAAAAATGGCCAATTTGCTCATGTGCCATACTTTAATCACTGCCTAAACCTGTTGGTATAATATTTCCTTGAAAGTGGCAGTATATAGGATATTCTAGAAAAGCTTGATAAAAATCTGTAAGCAATGCAATGAAATTCTTCAACACCTGCAAGAGAGAAAAGTACCAAATTCTTTCTCCTTTAAAGGCAGCTTGATACAATCATTTGTCCAAGTAACAAGAAAAAAACCCCACAGCCTAATCTCCAAACCATAGCAGACAAAAAATTATACCAAGGAGAAAACCCCACGTCCTATGCTCAAGCAGTGAAAATGTTTCCATAAGACTTTGCACATTTTATCTTCAGTAAAATAGTATGAATTAGTTAAAACCCCTTCTGAAACGTTCTGGAATATAACATGATTTGAGAGGAGGAAGCAGTAAGGAGTTCACTAGGTTTCTGATCCCTCCAGAGGACTAAGTCTAATTTAGTCATCTGTTTTGCCAGGCTTTCCAGCCAGAAGTTCCCCTAATGCAGCAACTGCCTCATAACTGTAATTTATCAAATAGATAAACTGGTGGAAATTATCCATTCCCTGTTCCAGCATGAGCAGTGCTTGATGAAGAGTAAGTCATCATTTGGAAACCATCACCTTCCCTCTGTTCCCACCAGTTTCATCCAGCAGTTCCAGTAGTCCTCATAAAATAAGATTTATACCCAAAAATGGTTTCCCAGGAACCCTTTAGCTCAGTAATGCTATTGCATTCTCATATAATAAAGGATTACACATACTGATAATGCTCCACCACCGTGATCTCTGGCATCTAATTTTCAAAACCAACTTGGACTAACCACAAAAGCAGCTTTCACGATAAACCCACCTGCATTTGCTGCCACACAGTCAATACTCTGCTCTGGTCAGGGCAACATGGAGCTTGAATCCCAGCTAGTGTCTTGGATTAAAGGCATTGTTCACCTATGTGCTACAAGGCAGTGCAAAACTTGTTCAGCTGTGTGCTTTTGTATCTGTTTCATTTTCCTTGAAGTTTAATCTTAGTCTGGATTTCCTGAGGATATAATGCTTATTCATGCGATAATTATCTTAAATGACTGATTCATACACAATCTCAACTGCGGTTTAATACCACCTCTAAATAAAGGGACTTCCTTCTGTTTTTTAAAATTAAAGAACTTATGCGTGTAATCTAAATTTAAAAATCTAAAAAAAAAAAAAAGGTTGGTGCAGAAGAAAGGTAGTTGTTTGAAGATATGTGCCATGAGAAAACAATCTGAAAAGTGGTGGGATGGGCTTTCTAGCCCTTTCTGCTCTTTGATGCTTTAGAGCATCAAGAAACAGTGAGTACCCAGCCAGTGGGGTTAGTGGGGCTAGTGGTGATTTCTAGCATCACCTGGCCAGGTCAGGAAAAGATGTGAGCATTGAGGCTCACAGGCCTTGGAAATGGTGAAGGCAAAAAACTTCAGAAGCTGCAGGAGCCTCAGTGATGAATTTTGGGCAAACAGATGGCTAAGAAATTGCAGACAGTTGTAGCAAACAAAAACTGCAGTAAGGGCCAAAATCACCAACTCCAGGGCATTCAGAAGAGTGAACATCATTCAACAATTCAACATCCAACAGTGAGGTGTGACTGAGGCTGAAAAACAGATTATTTCCTGCCTTCCTTCCTTCCTTCCTTCCTTGCCTCCTTGATCTCAGCTTCATGTTGAGTAGCTGCACCCCTGTTATGAAGCAGGGACAGGGCACGGTTTCCAGCAGTGCCCTCACGTTCCTCCACACAGCTCCACCGCAGGCAGCATTTTTGTCTGTGCTGAGCAGCAGACTCCAGCCCTGCGGGTGGAGCTGCGTGACCGGCACTGCCCTCTCAGCACTGCCTAGGAGGGCAGTTTGGGGGCAGCCACCGGGTTTTGGGAAGGAAGAGATAGTAGAGGTAGGGATACGTGATGAGCTGGGATGCTTTGCTGCAGGGGTGTTTCATAGCCTCTGGCCTCTTTAATTCGATCATGTCAATGCTGGCTATTGAATGTAGGAAGCACACAAAGAAGCAATTTTACGTGGGATTAAGAAGTAAAGTCTGCTTCATAGGAAGTGAAGTCGGTGAAAGGGTAGCTTCATCTCAGTGAGAAATGGGAAAACACAACTGTTGTACGTTCCCTAGATATAGCTGATGTGTGAGATTTCACTGATTTTTAACAAAATTAGATGTTTAAAGGTCTATGTTGTTATTCATAGCAAGGACATTTTTAGTAAATAAGGCTATATTTCATTAAAGGTATTTATTTATTCTTATTTAAGTTTTATGCCAAATAATTTTTAAATCTAGTTATATTCTAAATTTTTCTCAATACATTTGGAATAAGTGTGTGATGTCATTCGTACTTATCAAAACACTTAAAAGCAAAATTTCATTCATAGATGAGGAAGTGACTCATCTAAGAACAGGACACAGAAGTGGCTGAATTATTTCTTAGTGAAAAATTTGCTCGGAGAGAAAGAAACTCACACTCAGCAGATGGAAAACATGACAATGGCTGAAAATTGATTCAGGCATGTAGAAAACTAAAGCATATTTCACAGGGATTCAGCTAATTGTAATCACTAAGCTTAAACCCCTTCTGGCTTTTGAACGAGCCCAAACCAGTTACTTTGTTTTGTATTTGCATTCTGCACAGATAAGCCGAGTGATACCTGCCCCAGCGAGTGTTTAGTCAGGATGTGTGTGCTTGTTCAGTCCTCACTTCCAGCTTGCAGCATGCAAGATATATTCTATGATAAGAATTGTGTTCCATTTTGGAGGACAAAACATGTATCACTCATCAGCACAGAAGTTGTGCAGCTAAGAAGCTTTGTAATTAAGAACCCTCACAATTGCTTTCCATAATTTATTCATAGTATCAATTACAGAATTCCTGGTAGAGGAAGTCAAACTAATTATATTTTTTTAAATTTAAATTAGTTTCTTCTGTTCAATTAAGGGAAGCCAGAAACTCGTCAGGGTACCCATACTGCCAGTGGCAAAGTGTAATAGCTTTGCAGAGAGACAGTCAGCTGGAGCAGCTGCTAAAGAACACTCTGCAAAACAAAATCCACCAGTAACACAGCGTTAGCCAGAGCAGCCTTGGAGAGTGCCGGCTCAGCCTGCTGGTTACAGAAGTGCTACTGGTTTTATCTATGGTTGTAATTCTGCAACTTTTAAAAACAGACACAATGACCAACATATTCAAGAACTTCAGTCTGCCTTTCAGGCTGATGAATAACTGCTCTCTGACCAGACGCATAAATGCAGACGATTGCTTGTGAGGTGTGTGTTAGGGACACGGTCATTCTAGACCCAAATCACCTTCTGGGTCTTCCTCATCACCTAACGAGGAGCAGAGAACAACAATTTCCAAGGGCAGACCCCTCAGATGCATGAACTGAGTGGATAGTTTTGGCCCTGCAGTGCCAGAGTGCAGCTGAGTTGTGTGTTT
This sequence comes from Atrichornis clamosus, assembly GCA_013400975.1. Lineage (NCBI taxonomy): Eukaryota > Metazoa > Chordata > Aves > Passeriformes > Menuridae > Atrichornis > Atrichornis clamosus. The sequence goes on from WBMZ01003933.1 coordinate 49,929, forward strand.
ATGTCATCCTAACGTGTTGTGGGTCCTGTTGCACCTCCTCACTGGCACGGATGGCTCAGGGGGCTGAATTCAGCAGAGCTCCCCACCTTACAGCCTGGGCTGCATCACTGCCTCCCACACCCTCATTTCACTGGGTCAAGGACATCACTGCACCTTTCACCTAAAATTAAAGCTGCTTTTTTTTTATATTAGATCCTCTAAAAAAACCATCCTTGCTTGCAAGGAGAGTGGTACAACAAGCAGTGTTTCTGAGAATGCTGTGGGCATTTTCTGACGTAATTTCAAGTTCCAAATGAAAAAGCTCTGGGCATGTACTTCATCCACAACTGCTTATACCCTGATAACAGAGCAGAGGGCCCCAGGACCCATCACAGCAGTTATTACAGGACATTCCTTCACATATCCCACAGAGTGAGTTACAGCAAGCTGTATTATAAATCCAGCTGTATTTTTAGGTGCATTAGTGGTCGCTTGACTAGAACTGAGTCTGGTCAGAGTTCAGATGTTTGGTGGAGTTTTTTTTATTCCCCTCTCTCCTCCTAAGAGCTAAGATATTTCACTCAAAATGCCAGGGCTGCAACTTTCATCTACTGATAGGGATGAAGGGAGAGTGTGTGGGTCTCTGTGTGCGTGTGTGTGCGTTTGTATCTTTCAGGAAAAATTCCAGAAAGATTTATGTACTACCAAGTAGTTTACTGTATTTTCTCGTTAAGAATACAGCAGGTTACCAAATCAAGCAAAACTGATACCTTATCTTTGATCTATTCATCGTGGTGCAACGGTAACTTTTGGTAGAATCTCCTCAGTGTCTGGATCAATGATTTGTGGATGGCTAGGGGATGGGATATAGGCAGTGTGTAGGCATCAGGGAAACTTAATTCAGGGAAACTTAATTCTGCACAGAAACAAGACCAGAGACTATGTGGTTAGAAGCTCTTGTATGCATTAATGCAGCTAACAAGGCTTTATTGTCTTCGTCACATTTTCAGTTAAAAACTATGCAACTACAGTCCTGTTGTGCAAAGTGTGGTTTCTCACATGGGTGAAGTTATTCAGTCTGAGAGCAATGAAAAGTTTGCAAAATTGCTCCAGTCTTCAGGACTCTGTTTTAAGGGAAATTTGCTGGGAAAGTTGCTGAAAACAGAATAAAAAGTACCTCAAACAACACAATCAGCGCCTATTTCTAACATGATGATCAGAGATTCAATGGGTTTTTATAAAAATTATTACAAAAATAAAGGAAATCCTCTCCTGATTTTTGAAATCTCTCTTTAGCTCTTCAAAGTCCTAAATTGTATGATGCATTTCATCATATTTTTTTGTCAGAAGAGAGAAAACAGCAACAGCAAAGTAGCCCGAACACCTCTAATGATCCAGAGAATTACATGTTTTCTGACAGAAGAGAAGGTAAAAGGTTTTCCTTGCAAAACAGTCATGCTTCAGATACCATGTCTGCATTCCCACTTTCTCCCAAGAGAAAATGCCACAGGGAAGCAAAGGTGTTACACATTGTCTGTCTTTCCTCCCAATCTGTGACAAAGGGAGTGAGTAGCTACTTAAATTTACATTTTATGCATGCCAGGCAATGAATTTGAGCTAATTGTATCAAACTCCCTCCCAGCAGTATTTTAACATATTCCTGGTCATTTGAACTCCATGCTCACAAGGTCAGATAAAAGGCTTTGCTTCTGGACTCTATCATGAGTGCAAAAGTGTAGTTTATACAAGATGGCTGAACCACTTGAACTATAAATTAAAATGTTAGTCTTTAAAATATCTCTTTCTAGCAAAATATACAGAGATTGAGGTGAGTTTGTATCTTCCATCAATCATTTATATAATAACCTGCTATCAGCCATGTCAAATATCTAACCTCCTCTCAGATTCAACTAAGAGTCTTTTAAGAATTGGTTTTCCTCTTTTTGGGTAATTCCATAGAGAGTATAAACATCTTCTGACAGATCTAAATAAACCAGTAATCAACAAATGATACCTGTAATATCACTTTCAAACTAAGAAGACTCTTAAAAAGAGGATTTATATGGGGCCCAAATATGCACATATGACATACTCTTATAAAAAATTTGGCTCATTATTGTGAAAATTCAGAATGATCCTGGCTCTAGAAGGGATTACACCAGTTATGGGGAGTGTAATCAGATACATCATTTCAGCCTCTAGTTTCATATCCAAATGCCAAAAAACCATGAGCACCAGTTATCAACATTGGACTTCAGGCACCAAGATCAGACCATAATCCTTATCATTTATGCTGCTCATAACATTTATGCGTGAGTCCACTGCAATCCTCAAATAACCCCTACTGTAAGGGAAAATGTCTTCACAGAAACTGAAGTGAAGGAGAGGGAAGACCACGACCATGCAATTAAGCTCTGTTTCTGATATGCATGGAAAGAAATTCCTCTCCAGCAAGAGACAAAGCACTAGTACAAAAGGTGATTGGGCTTGGATACAAAAACTGTCAATAAACTCATTATTGTACCAAAATGTCCTTACTGACTGTCTGATAGTCTAAGCTTTAACATAAATCAGCACGTAAGTCAAATATTATGTGCTTGAGTAGCCTCTTTGAAATCAGGGAGGCTCCTCCTCCGCTTGGATCAACATTCAGTGAAATGCATGAGCAGATGGCAAGGATAAACTAAATTTTACACTAGCTGCATTGAGGCTATTTCCTAGTGCTGGTATAAGAATAAGACATTTATTTACATTAAACCATGGTTTTTCACTTGTACACCAACTGGGTGGCATAGCAAGGTTGTTTGTTCGAATCGTACTGAGAGAGTGCCTCACAATAAAAGACATTATAGAAGTTAATATATTTTTTACTATTCTTAGAGAGGGAAGGAAGATGGTTTGTATTATTATATAGCCAACCTGATAATATCTAGAGAAACAATCATTGTAAACCAAGATGGATGAGTGTATTTAAAATACAATTCCTATAATGAAAATTTTCTTCTACATGGATTTGTTTTCTAGGTCACATTCTGGTAAGTTTAAATTTCAATCTCCTTCCAGGTATTAGTATTAAATGACTGTTTACGTTTTTTATATCAAATCCACAGTGAGAGAAGAGAACACTTTCATATTACTAGTTCAATAATATGGCACAAAGTGTTCTCTCATACCTGGAAGGAATTGAATTACTTTTTATTTTAAGCAGTTTCAAATTTACAGCCTAGCTCTAGAATAGGGAGGAGTCAAAGGTTATCCAGTCTCCATGGAAGCTAATTTAGATCTATTTATATAGTGGAGGACAGGTCTGTTAATATTTCTAATACTTGTATCTACTCATAGTCATCTAAAACTCCTTTCTGTCCCTTATTTTCTATAGTGGATTGAGATCTGCACTCAACCACAGAGAAAATTCAGTCCGAACTGAGTTATTCTGCTCTCCCTTGAATAATGGGGTTTCCCTTTCTTCCCCACTCTCCCCCTGCACCTCCACATCCCCACTTCCTTGACACTATATCCTGCTCAGTTTCGTTTCTGGGTACAATTTAATTTGAAATATTTAGGTCTGTATAAATTCACGACATTTTTAAGCCTGCATTCAACAATCTGTGAATTCATGCCCAGTTCAAGGTGTTCTCAGAGAACTGTTCCAGTTTGGATTTTACTTCAAAAGACTTGAGACTAATGTTTTTCAAAGGGATGTCTGCTTTGTTTCCAGCCCTAAAAAGAGGGCTAGGAGAAGGTTTATATATGCTTATGAGTAACAAGTCCCTGCAGGGCTGAAGTGGACTATACTTACCTGTGTTATCATTGCAGTAAAAAACACTCATTAGGAGACAAATTTCACTATTCCAGGCACGATGCAAATATATAGAGCAAAAATGCTGCTTTTTCAGCTAATTTTCAGCTTCAAAAAAGGTTTATAGGTAGTTTCAGCTATTATTTTATAAATCCCTATGATCTGTGCATTGTACTATAAGAAAATTTAAACTACACTGAGTGTTGGCTAGTTATCACAAAACTCATTCAAAGCAACTGTAATGCAATTTATTTTCCTCTACAGCAACCAGTAAGTATTGAATTATCATTTGCCCCAAGCTTCTACCATAAAAAAGAAGCAATCCCTAAGTTTGAACTTGTCTTAAAAAATGGCCTGGCATGCATTTCTCTGAAGTCTTTTACTTTGTTTAAATTTAGTCTTGGTGATTATCTGAAATTTAAGTGATAGTGCAATTTATTTCACTTTTAACAGAGGCCTTATCAGATACACTAAATCTCTTTTAAAATTGCTCACCTTGGCTCCCCCAGCAGGCTTTCCATTTCTAAACACCAAAGCTTGTGGTCATATGAAAAAGCGTTGAGCTGGGTTTAGAATTGTCTGAAACATCTTGTGTTGCTCTATGACATTTCTGTCACAAGTTAGCCTGAAACAGTGGGCTCAGAAAAAATAGATTAATGATACCTTCACAGTCACACTGAACTTCTGGCCTGAACAAATATCCCTTTTCTAGCATACTGTGATAGCTTTTATTACTCATACCAGTGTAATATGTGAAAGAATCTCTTGAATATACTACATCAGAGACAAAAAAGCTTGCTGTTAAGGATTCACATATTACTTCATTTCTATTGAGACAAAGATTAATGGAACAGATAGTGTAAATCAGCTTTGTAGTAACATTTTTTGGTTTTTTAATGCAAGGTTATGAAAGTCACCTTGAAATATTTGTTTTCTTTCCATTTGACACCCTGTTATTCAAAACATTTATTTTTCATGTGTATTGTGACATTAAAATAAAGCAAGAGTAGCCCTGAAGAAAAGGATCTGGGGCTACTGGTCAGCAACAGGCTCAAGAGGAGCCAGCAGTGTGCCCTGGCAGCTCATCCTGGGGGAGCAGTTTCAACAGCACAAACCTGGAACACAGAAAGGCAAGGTTTGTTGGGAAAGGTAAAATCCTTTATTGGGTAAGTTTGGACTTGGCTTCTGTAAGTAAATATACACATAAAACTGTAGGCCTTTGGAGAATGTCCCCTGTCACACTTTGACAGCTGGTTATCCCAAAATCTAGCCCCTAAACAGGAGCCAAACTTTGTCTTCAGCCATATAAATATCTGCTCTCCGGAGGTGAACAATGGCAGACATAAGTTTTGAAGAAGTGACATGTTGCCTATGTGTGGACATAGATAAACAGGTATTTATCTGACCTTGCTCCTACAGTGTCTGAGCACTGCATTGGCTTTGCAGAAATTGTCTTTGTAGCAATCTTATGAGATGAAACACGGAACTTTGCCTACTGTACAGCAGGGTCACGAGCACATGGGGCCCTATGGCCTCACCATGAGTCTGTCAAGGCATCAAGGTAATTGGAAACAGTCAGCATTGGAACTGAGAGGCAATTTAGGTTAGGTGAATCTATGCCTTGCCTAACTATGAGAGATTTTACAGGTTTTGAGACATGGGGACATTACAGCAGTGTATTATTTGCACAGATGAAGCCATATCAGCAAAATATGTGCTTTATGCGAATGAGCCCCCCAAAGCCAAACAAGACATGTCAATACAAGCTGTCAGAAACCCATATGCAATTTTGCCAGGCTATTTTCTTCGCCTCCCAACTGAGTGGTGGAGCTATATCAACATCTCCTTGTCCCTGACACAGCTGTCCCTGCGCTATGGACAGGCTGCTCCAGGCCTGGCTGTGTAGTGGGAGGATGCCCTGCCCTGGCTGCTGAGATGGCTGGCACTGTGCTGCTGGGCCAGGGGAAACTCATTTTGATAGCTCATGGCTGGTTTTTTGAAGTCTTGCCCTGAGCACAGCCTTCATGGTTTGGCACAGATCAAGCATGTAGTTTCCAAGGACTTGGAGGCAGGTGTCCAGCTCTCAGCATGCATGTCAATCAAAATGTTTCACTGCCGTGGATATGCTTCATGCTCCAGCTTTATCAAACTGGCTAATTGTTCCTTTCCAAAATGAGTAGTGTACTGCCAGATCTCTTGGAAGGCTAATAATAATGCTTTTTTCTTTTTCAATTGTAGCATTTGTCTTCATTTATTACCTTTTTTTCTTTGCAAATGTTAATGAGGGTCTGATTTCTGCATGCTAAATGTGTCATAGCCCAGCTACAAGGGATGAGCAATGTATGATGTGAAATATGATGTGAAATATGATATGAAAATACTTATTGAAAAGCAAAATTACAGATTAGGCATACAAATGGTAGGATTATGACAGTAGAGCTTGCTGTAACTGTTTGGGAGTATATTACTTTGTGCTCAGAAAACATCTGTGCCATAAGCCTCTAACAGCTATGACCTGGTACCCATCAGAGAGCTCAATGCTTCCTTGCCATCTCTGCTCAGCAGTGCCTTAAAAGAGAGCCACTGCTTCTGAATGTGAAACTCATAAAGCATGTGGTCAAGCCCACATCAGCTCCCTAGACTGCATATCTTCTGATTTCCATGGGATAAGTCAAACCTTCAGGGCTCACAGAGCCTTAGTTAAAGAAATTAAAACAGCTCTTGAAAGACAGGATTGTATAAACAAATTCTGAAGGGGCTCTGTTTGAAATTAGGCCAAAGCAAACACTGAGGCCAGCTCTTCCTTTCCCCTTGGTTCCTCTCTGCCCTTGGCGCCGCTGCAAGGGACACCTTTTCCAGACGGCTCCTGACCTCCCTCACGCCCCTTTCTGACCCCCAGCCTCTCAGATGGTTTTAATTGCAGAAGGCCAACTCAAGGTCCTTCAGCATATACTTTAGTGGCATCTCTCCATTTCTTTTGCTGGATATATTCAAGGGCCTGCTCAGCCAGCTGCTGGACGTGCCTCTCTGTCTCTCGTCCCGCGAGTCCATCAGTGAGGGGACTCTGCAACATCTTTCACACAGACGTGCAAGATCTGATACTGGTTCACGGGGAAAGGATATTTTGCTTCTCAAAGATAATTTTCGTTTGCTTTTGGTAACTAACAAAGACCTGAATATGTTGGAACACATTTTATATTATTCAACAAAACAGATAATCAATTTGGTGATGTGTGATTTTTTTTGACAGCTACTAGAGAAATAATCTATTAGAAATTCATTTGCAAAATGGCTTAATCAAAGTAGGACAAATGAGTTTGCTTCATTGCAAAGAGAATAGAGATAGGTAAAGCTCATGCCACCCACATAGATAAGCAATTTCTTTGAAGTTGATCACAACCTGGGAGCTAGGATTATAGGTGTGAATTTAGCACCTGATTGTAGGTGCAGATTTCCCATCTTAAGATTGGAGGGAGCACTAAGGTGATTGAGTCAATGAGATTTAAAATGAGATTACATGGTCTGTTTTGTGTTAGGGCTGAAGGATTTCTCTGTTAGACTGCCTAGCAATATTTTTAAATTCAGCTTTCATATGGTGACTATAGATTTCTGGACTTTTACATTTCTATTTTTTTGCAGCATTCACCTAATCTATTCCTAATGAGCAAAAATTATACTTAATATCATAACCAAAGAGATTCAAGATTCTGTGGGCAAAACTGTCTGATCATCTGGAGGATTTGAATAAAAATATCTCACTGCTTACAATGGAAATTGAGCAGTCCAACCACACAGAAATCTGATCCTTGAAAAGTATTTTTTCAGAATGATTTTAGTCATTATCCAGGAACAGAGAAGCATGACATACCAGCTTTGTTTCCAAGTTCCTACTTCACCATGCACAACATTAGGTCTATTTTACCAGTGCCTAAAATGGTTATGGCTGCAAAGAGAAAGGCCAATGTCTGAGCAGAATAACAGGTGCAGTGCACGTGGAACAGCAGCACTAGGACTAGTGAACTGCCCTGTTCATCCCAATGAGCCTAAGGTGTAGCTTTATGATACAGCTGAGCCCCTCTGTGCAAACTGCTCACAGACTGGCCTTGCTCTCCTCCTCCGCCGTTTCCTTTGGTCCAGCTCTGTCATTGGCTTGAGAACAGAGTAAAGCCGACCAGGAAGATTACACAGAAGAAAACTTGCTTTCCAACACATCTCTATGCCCTAAAAGAGGGAAGGAAGAAAGAAAAGACTCTTTTCCATGAACTGAGAGGATGAGAGAAATGACTTTGAAATCTGTAGCCTGGAAATGAAAGAATCTGGCAGCTTATTCCTCTCCTCAGGTGAGGCTCAGTGTATGATTAACAACCTTCTAGTTACCTTGTTAAAGACCCTTGAGCAAGCTCTGATGGTTCTGACATACCTGTGCTGCCCTGGAACAGGTCCAGAAGCATTTTAGCCACAGTGGCGTTGTGCTGCTCCCAGTCCTGAGAGCCTACCTCCAGTGAGCGGCCGTGGGCAGAAGGGAAGAGGGACTCAGCCACCAGCAGGACCACGCTGACACGGCACCTCACTTGGGACTTTGCTTCCTTTGGGGCTGGCACGGAGGTCACTGTGCTGCAAGGGCATTTTGGGAGTGACACACTGTACACTGCAGCTCCCTGAGGAGCTTAAACCCTGTGATCTCCTCCTTCTGCCCAACTGAGGGTGTCCACCACTCTCCTGGGAAAACGCTCGTGCTCATTTCCCATATTCACCCAGTCAGGAGATGCGTCATCCCGGGGAAAAGTCAAGACAGGACTGACTGGGTTAGATGGCTCTTTTTGGCATCCCTGTGCAGACTTAAGCCCATTAGAGATGTCTTATGTGTGCAGGTGGCTATTCATGGCGTAACTATGCCAGCAACACTTTGTAGAGTGGCCCGGCCTGTTTACCTTTCGATGTGGTGTCCTACATTGCCATCATTTAGGAGGCTGATTGCCTCTCTTTGCTTAAGACCCACATTCAGTGGGCCAACAGTCTCTGGACTAGAGTACTATGAGAGCAGGGTATGCACAGCTTCCATGTAGGTAGTTTCAGAGTCTTAGATGAGCCGAAAATGGTAGGGTCCACTATATCCTTCCTAATGTACCTTTTGGGCTCTCTGATATAGGAAAGTTTTGCTGTTAAGGTCAGTTATAATCAAAATCAATGACCCAGCAAATAATAGAGTGAAACTTGCTTGTCTCTGTTCTGAATTTCCTATTCCATACAGTGACTTTGCCACAGCATTTTCAGGAAATCAAATGCTGAATGAGAAGCAGCTGGCACAAACTGAATCTGGCAGGAATACAGTGATTCTGGTCAAGCTGGTAAGAGAAATGCTTCAAAAAGAATGTGGTACATAAACATTACCTTTGTTGCCTCTGTCTCTGCTCATGTCAGCATACAGGTCCTAAATCATGTTAATCTCATCATCAAGTTAGAAAACACTTGAAGCATCAACAAAATATACCTTTGAGTTTCCTTGCAAGAAAAGATCTGATCCCAAAACACTTCATTGTTTTTGATGCTAGAAAAGTGGGGGCAGTGGTGAAGAGTCTCATTCTGACAGAAAAGTGCAGCCTACCTGTGCTAGCAGCTGCAGATGTCCCTGTTTGTTCAGCCATCTCTTTGTCTTCCAAACATTGCTGGTCAAATTTCAAAATTTAATCCTCACATTTCACCAGCACCTTAAAATCCATCTATCTGATTTCCCAGATTAATTATACAAGGCCAAAAAAAAGCATTTTTCTTATCAAAAGGAGTTTAGTTCTCACAAGCAGAGACTGTGGAATAAAGTTTTAGTAGTTAAAATGCATTTAATCTATCCTTAAAGCATTCCTTATCATTTCCTTTAGGACAAAGATTTCCCCACTTTTTACTATGTGCATACTTTCATTACCATAAGTCCTCTTTTGCCTAAGGCAGGAAGAGATTTCCCGAAGCACAAACAAACAAGCAGAAAAAAAAGGTTCAACATAATTTCTTTAGGGGAAAGGCAAAGAAGAGTGAACTAGGCCTTTCTTTACTCTCATAAATCTGAAGAAAGCCAAATAAGTTCAATACCATAAAAATCCAGGTAACCTATAATTTTTCTTATGAGAAAAGAATCTGAAGGTATCATATTTTGTTCTGGAAGTGGACAGTGCTTTACAGGAACATGAGACCAGGTTTCTGTTTCAGGAAATGAGAGACCAATTTTACTCTAATGTGGAGATGGGTTATGCTGGTATATAAGCAGAATGGCAGCTTACCTTAAGTTCTTCACAAAGACTAGAGTCTGAGTTTTACTGCTTTTCAAAAAGAAGCAGCATGTCTTTTCTGGCCTATGCTGTATGGATTAGCCAATTTCTGTGAGAAAAGGCTGAGCTTTTTTCCAGAAATGCAAAGCATAATGAAAGGAACCTGTCCCAGGCATTAGTGTTAGACACTGTCTAACCCACGCTAACATTTTTAAACAAAACCAACGATTGTCAGAGGTTTTTTATGCTTTTCTGTTGTTCATTACTACTGAAGCAGTGGCTTTCCTAATGAAGAAATCAAACTGGAATCCGACACTTCAGAGGCCGAGTAGCTGCAGAGAACAAAACTATAATGAAAACAATATCCTGGGACCAGGGTTTCACATGTGGTAGCGGTTACTCTCGCCGCCTCTCTCAGCACTGCCTATCTGCACAATCAGGGGCTACAAAGTGAGTTCAAAGGGCTTTTCTACAGAGGAACCCCACACTGCCTCACAGCACAGCACAGCCCTGTGTGGACTGCAGCAGTTCAGAGCTGAAGACCTTGGCTTGCTTCTGTCCTACAGAACAACAAAACTTGGCTTGTGCGCACTGAAAGACAGACCAACTCTTCTGTTGGCTTAAGTCACCTAATTATTTTGTCAAATCTCTATCAAAAACTTCGACAGTTCTCTGGGCCCCAGACTGCTTGTGCTGCTTTTGCAGGTGTTGCTATTACTTGGCTGCCACAGGTAGGATCATGCGCTGAGCAGACTGTAGGTCTGATATAAAACAACTGTAATTATATTAATGTGTTGATACAACTCTGTATTTAGGGCAAGGATGAACACTTGGCTCTAATCCCATAAATTATACTTTGCCATTAGCTTCAGGTGGTCCAGGATTTCACCTCAGACCTTTAAAATCAAACACTGTTGACTTGTAACAAGTTTCAATTAAATACTTTTTTTTTTCCTAGACCAGTATGTTAAATAAAGGAGCAGATGAGCCATGCCCTTTAAAAATCATTTCTGATCCCCTCAAAAAAATTAATTCTGACCCAAACTACTCCACATGAGAAGAAGGACCCTCAGATGTTTCACTGGAAAGTTAAGTGAAGCAGACATAATAATTACCATACTGTTTCTTCTAGAAGTCCCTAAAGTCCATTGTGCTGTTGCTGAAAAACCGATCACTTGTGCTCCCTCAGCTGGTTAATCCGTGAACATTTCCCAGAGCTATGCTGTTACTGACAGCTGAATTTTCTGCAGCTTGCTAGTATCATTGCATGCGCAAAGATATTTGTCTCTACAAAAAAAAGAGTTTAGTAGTGGTAACAGTACGATGTGGAGAAGCAAAATGACCCACTGCTAGGGCACTGCGTATTATCTTTAGTTGTCTGACAGCGGTATCAAAAGATAGCAAGTGAAAGCAAACATTGACTCTTCTTTCTCATCTCCATATGCTTAATTAGACTTTACCCTGGCAAAGCCCTGTTCTTTAAATGAACAACATTAACCCATAATTCTGCACTCTCATACAGCACATCACATGGTGTTGCAATTAATTCAGGGAAATAGTGTTTTCTACTATGGAATTCCCTAAAGCATTTTTTTACTATTATTCTCAATGCATTTTTATTATTTAAACATTGCCCTCTCAGTGAAAGGCACGCAGGACTGACCACAAGCTCTCAAATATGCAGCCTGTGGAATCCATTCACTGTAATAAACCAGCATAGGCTTAAACAGACAAGTAGCAAACTTCCCATCCACTCAGCTGTGGTTCGTTTGAGGTTTTCCTTGGGATACCAGGAAATTGCACTTTGTCTCTGTACCTTTTTATTACCAAGCAAAATTATTTCCCAATATCTTTTATTCAATTATCTCCTATACTTATTGTTCTCTCTTCTTTGCCTTCCCTTCTAGGCAAATCTAATTGAAATGTGGTAGGCTTACTTTCTCTTATTAAGTTACTGTAAAAATAAAACACAGCCTCAGTATGTTTAATGAAAATATGCAATTAAGTGTCAGCAAAGTAAATTTAATAATTCTGTTCAATTTGCACCTTTGGGTAGATTAAAGCATTATACACTTTCAGTGTAAGTGCAGATTTCCTTTAGATGCCAAGAAGAAAATGAAGAAAACATAGGGCTTCTAGGAACTAAACTTCTCAAGTGAACAAATCTTCCATTATGTGTGTTTCTTTATAAATAACCATATATCTTACAAGTGTCTTTCATAAAAAGCTGTGTAGGATTGTTTTTTTAATATAGTCCTGATATTTGCCTGTATTAAACAAGTAAGTTGAAAAAAAGTCATAGGAATCTAGTTATTATCTTGTCGTGCAGAACTGGCACTAAATAGGGCTTCTACAAAAGCGATTTGTACATATAGCTTCAACTTGGGAAAAGTAAGCATCTCCTTTTTTTCCGTATCTGATATGAAGGTAATATTCTACAGAAAACAACTTTTTATAAGCAATTTGGTGCAGGATTTACTTAAAAATCAGATTAAGAAAATTTTGGAGGTGCAGTTGAATTCAGAGCGCTGTAGCCATCTGCCAGAGACCCCTATGGAGACTGATTCCCACTTCTACTTAATTCCAAAGCCATCTTTATATTAATGAAGAAAGAATTGCACAGTCTTCAGAAAGGACTCAGATTCTTTTCAGAGTTTTTTGCAGTGCCTTGAATCAAGGACAAGGCCAATTTGGCGCAGGAGAATAATAAAATGTCAAAGTGAATTGAGTGCAAGTTGACAAAGGAGACAAAGTAGCAGCCCTGGCAAATGAAGAATGTGTTTTTCCCAGGGTCTGTCGAGGCGTTTGTACCAGACCATGGTCAGATGTGTTTTAGCTTTGCTTGAAGGTCCTTAAGGATCTTCAGCAGGAGACATCAGCTTCCAGCCAGCCCTGCCACGTGAGCCAAGGCGATGCTCAGTGTCCAAAACATGGTGGTTCACGGGGTGAAGGCCACAAAAAAGCTGGTCTTCAGCTTTTCATCTGCATTCCTGACAACATTTTTAAGGTCAAACAGTTAGGTAAAACATCTGTACACCTCTGGATCACCCTTGCATGTAGCCACATCATAGAGTTTCTCCAATCAGAGAAAGAAAAACTAGCAAAAGTCTCACAGAGTACTCTTTTGCTACAGAGTGAATAATGGAAAATAAAAACCTTTCAACTGATAGAAAAAAAAAATTAGACAAAATTATGTCAAAACATACATAATGTCTAGCAGCACCTTCTAGCAAGCTTCCAGATAACTCTGGGGCTCTGTTACAGGTCAATTTACCAATTCCAAATATGGTTCGGAGCCTAGCTTTACAAATCCAAGTTTCAGGATCCAAGCTTGCTGAACAACAGACACTGTTGCCTGTTCTACCAAAATGGGAATCCAGTGAAAATTTGATAATATTGGAAAAGCTCCAAAAACACTTTCATGGACTTACTGTAATAATGCATCCCATGAAGGAGCTAAAATGAAAAAGAATCTATTTCAGGCAGGTCTCTAATCTTAAAATATAAATCCAGTGAGTAACAAAGCAATAAAGCAAGGCTTTATCTAAAATTAATCTCTAATAAATCTAGGGAAATTGGGTAATAATTTATTGCATATACTTTAAAAGTAATGGTAGCATCCCCTGATAGACTACTTATCTGAAATAATTTTCGGAAAGAACTGGGGAGGAATATACATGAATAAAAAGATGTATGTGACTACTCTCTCTTTGAAGTATAGACAGAATTCAGATCCACCTTTTTGTCAGGTGATTTTTTGCTAATCTGGTAACAAAACTGAAATATGCCAAAAGAAACCTTAAGAATTAGACTCTGATGCAGAGAATTACATTGTATTTGAAATGCTTCATATTCACCTAATACAAGGAATACAAGATTTACAACAGAAAAATGTTCCTACCCCTCTTTACTCTGTGAGGATACTAAATTTTCCCTTTCATCATTCTGCTCACTGGTGTCTGTCACCGAGTATAAAGCAATGAAGATTTATTTCTTGAGCTCCCAAGTAGTTATAAAGTAAGATAGTTTCCAGGGACTGGGGGCTGTGTTATCTGAAGTAATTTCTCCAGTAACATAGAAATAATTTTTCTGGTAACACAGAAATCACTGGAAAAAATGGGTAAATATACTGGATTATAAATGAAAATACAAGCGTATATAGGAAATGTTCTCCCAATTCAAGCAACACATTTTAAAGTACATTTACTTGAAATACACAGCAGAGTTTCATATAGACTTTGCAGGATGTGGTTGTTTGGATTGGTAGTCTTATGATTAGAAAACTCATTTTGCTATGTTTATGGCACTTTAAAAGATACAACTGTCTCATTACTTGGTGTTGAAAATATAGCTCTAGCCTGAGCAGTCATCTCATCCAGAATTCACATAGTTTATAGGAAATGCAACCAATACTAAAGGACATCACAAGTCACAACATTTCTAAACTGACCTTTGGAGATAGCAGGTTTTTTTGCAATGAGGTGATATTTAGAATTTCCTGGCTCATTTGAAGGAAATTTGCATGGTGTCTATGCAAGCATTAAAGCTGAACTAAGTTCTGTTTTCTTAATTCCGTAGCTAGCCAATAGGTACCACTCAGTGGAAATGGGACATGACAGTTTTCATCTGGTGAAGTTTTAAACACTATTGTTGAAGGAACCATCTCTCCTTTCAAGAAGACAAAGTAAGGGAAGTGTAGCTGGCTTTGGTTTAAGCCCTGGCCATAAAGAGGGCTGTTTTCTCTGAAGTGCTATATGTACCTCCCTGGCTGCAAGCAGGCAGTAAACAGTTTAAGTTTGGAGAAAAGTTTGTTAGTCCAGGGGCCAACCATCAGCAAAGACTGAGTATTTAAGTGAAGGGATGGAGGGCATAAAAATAAAAATGGCCCACCAGCCCTTAATTTCCTGTAGGTAGGCATGCCTTTCTGGGAATTTTAAACTTGCTTTTGCTTTCTTCTCAGTTCTAGGGAAAGGGATTGTATTAGGGAGGGGGGAAGATGCCTGAAAAAAATGTGAAACCTATGAAGAGACAGCTGAAATCAGTTTTCTGCACTAGCCTTTGATTAGCTGTTCTCCAGCTTTAAACCCCTGAAGCTAAAGGAACTGAAAAACCCAGCCATAAACAATGAACGCTTTGAATTAGCTTCTCTTCATATGTCATCCAAGAGGAGAGGAGTGACGTGCCCGCAGTGAATAGCCACACAGAAGGTCAGCCTAGATCTGCAACAAAATCCAGGGGTGGAAACTAATAGCTAAAAGCATCTTTGGGACTATTAAGGAAAGCTGCATAAAAGTCAAGACGTCTGTTAATTAAGCAAGTAAAACATTTGTAAGTGCAGGAGAGCAGCCACAGCGTAAACCCACCTGAACATTTGGTGGTGGTGGCAGCTCCAAACTCTGTCCCTGTGCAGCCCAGCACTTCTGTCCCATTGCCTTCGATGTTCAGCCTCTCCCAGGGTTATGCTTTGCTGCTCAGGGATGCGAGGAGACAACGGATCTAGAGGAAAGTAAATATGTCTAATACAGGAAATTCTATCCATCCACTCAGATTTTGTTCCTCAAAACATCAGGTGAATACCAGCTTCAGCTAGGAATGAAAAAAAGACTAAAAAGATCTGATTAGTAGATAGTATGCTATCCATTCTGAAGAAGCCGTTAACACAGAAATCGTCTTGTTCTGACAGACATCCAAACAGGCCTGTAAATATCCAAGCTCAAGTCCACAAGTGGACTTTTCACAGAGTGTGTTTACTTAAACAAAAAGAGCAAGGCAGAGGCTTGCAAGAGAGCTAGTGGAAACTTCTTTTTTTAAGAAAGGAAGGAAACATCTATACCAAGATTGTAGGAGAAGAGTTTAAAGACATAAATCAGACAAATCTTAGGAAAAATTAATTTATTTTATTCCCACTTGTTCATGGGAACCAGGTATTATGGTTGAATTTTTATGAGGATGAATTATAAGGCAAGTGATTTTTCTTTTACCATTTTGAATCATTACTTCACCATTTTTTTGTCCCTTAAGTTTTTCATTTCTGATTTTCCTTCCGTTAATAATTTATATTACGGGTATTACAGACAATTTGGTGCCCCAGAGAGATTTCTTAACACCAGTGATTATCACTAAAAGCAGTAACTTCTTCAGAGCCCCTTTTTACATAAATTTCTTTTAACTGTAAAGGAGAAAAGTATGAAATGGAGAGATTTTAGAAGTTGCCCAGGAGATGTTAGCAGTATAAAATTCTGGGAGTCCAGAAGGCAAGTGTTTAAAAACCAGAAATAATATAACCAAGGAAGCAGCATTTACCTGTATGAAAACCTTCCCACAACATCTTCATTTACTACATATCCTGTAGCATTAGCAAACTAAAGCTAAACCCAAACTAACAGTAAAGAAAAATCTAGGACACATGAAAAAGAAAAGCCTGGTCCTAGCTCTTCAT
The DNA here is from genome assembly GCA_013400975.1 of Atrichornis clamosus. Lineage (NCBI taxonomy): Eukaryota > Metazoa > Chordata > Aves > Passeriformes > Menuridae > Atrichornis > Atrichornis clamosus. The sequence continues at coordinate 66,406 of WBMZ01003933.1, forward strand.
CACTAAACCAGCTTGTAGGGTTTTGCTCATTTCTACTTCTACCATCTAGAAACTAACATCATGTTGCTTCTTTACATTTAAATGAATAAATTATCATTAGGGCCTCTACATTTTTTGCAGAAAAGATACTCTTGCATTTTTTGTCATTTGGCATTGTACACAAACCCAGGAAGATGGAATCCGTAATTTTATCAACCCTTTTTTAAAAATCAGAAAGAAAAACCCAAATTGCTGTGAATTTTCTGTTTGCTCCTTAGCCATTATGCTCTCACTGCATTCCAGGAACAAAGAGTCTTCCAGAGGCTGCAGATTTGCATACATCAGGATGAACTTTTTTTTAAAGTATAATTTCTCAAGTAAGAAAGAAAATGTGTGTATAAGTGAAGTTGCTCATTTAGCCAAAGAGGTGCTCAGAAAATGTTTAGATGGTTATGAACAGATGTGTACTTTCATAGATCATAGAATTGTCAAAGAATCGTAGAATGGTTTGGGTTGGAAGGGACCTTAAAGATCATCCAGTTCCAGCATCCAGGAACACCTTCCACTAGATTAGGTTGCTCAAAGCCTCATCCGACCTGACCTTGAACCTTTCCAGGGAGGGGACATCTACAGCTTCTCTGGGCAACCTGTTCTCATGTCTCACCACCCTCCCAGTCAAGAATTTCTTCATAATACCTAATCTAAACCTGCCACCTTTCATTTTAAAGCCATTCACCCCTGTCCTGTCTCTACCTGCACCTGTGAAAAGTCCATCAAGCTGCAAAAACCTATGTGCAGGTGCCCTTTTCCCTGTGCATGCACACGGTTCAGAAACCTGTCTCCAAAGGTTTCTTTGTTTCTTAAGAGCCTGTTGCTAAAGGGATGTTGGCAAGTATAGGCCACATATTTTCAGATATGAAAGAGGAAATACATGCTCAGTGTTTGCACTTACAAGGTTGTCATTGGGACACCTGGATGTACAAGGAAACTTGTTTATTCACTGCTAACAGATTTTTGTCAGCCCTGCATCTTTTTGAAGAAGGAATTTTTCTATCAAAGAAAACCCAGCCTACTCCAGAACAACGTAGTAAATGTTTCCCTATTTTCTTTTACATGTGCACATGTAAGAAATAACTATAATGCTAGTGTTATAAAATTAATATGACCATGGAAAATGTGCACAGGAGACAGAGCAGCTACTGTATTTTCCCAGTATGCTCTATATTATCAATGTTGGACCATTTCCATTATAAGTCCTGTTTTCAGTTGCCCAATTTCAGCCACTTTAAGTTGGAATTTTTCAGTTCAGAGTTTTGGCCCAAGGCAATTTAGGGGAGTTTTAGTTTTTCAATCATTTCCAAGAGTTGCCTTAAAACATCCTGATGATTTTCCCTTTAGCAGCTCCTGTGTTTCTGGCTTTGAAGCTGGTACTTTGGCAGGATGATTTCTCTGTCCACGATGCACCAGAGGAAATAAAGTCGATCTGGAGAGGAGGGAGAATGGGAGATGATGGGATGGTACGGGGAAATGGAAGAAGAACGCACAAGTGGTTGGCATGAGGATGGCGGGAGTGGTCATTTTCCCTCTAAGGCTGGATATCAAAGTGTCTTAGGATGGAGAACACTAAAACTGGAGGAGAAACTGCAGGAGGAAAATTTTGGAAAGTAGATAACAAGTGGGAAGGGGAAAAGACCAGAGAAGGAACGATCCTCTGGGGGAAGGTGGAGGTGGCAGAAAAATGCACGTGAGAGCAGCTGAGGAGTCCAGAGAGCAGGCTGCAGGCACCAGGGGGAAAATTTCAGATGAGAGGCCTGGAAGGATTGGCTGGGTAAGAAAAACTATACTGGAAAGAATGGGGAGGAAGATACAAAGCCAGGGCAGAGACAGGCCTGGCAGAGAAACATCTGGGTGGAGAAAGATAAAGCAGAAGGTCAGACTTGGGACTGGAAAGAAATGTCAGAAGAACCTATGGCTCATTGGAAAAAAAATAAATAGCTGCCTTGTAGAGGAAAGTTTTTGTCAAGTGAAGGGTTCAAAAGATAGAAAGTTTCAGGTTAAGGTTGCTTGTGTAACCCTAGCTCAGTCTTATTTGGGGTATCCTTATCACAACTCTCACTCAGATTAGCAACTGTTTTCTTTTCACGGCACCTCATCATTACAATTAAATCAAATTATTAGCCATGTGTAACAAAGAAAACACAACAAGGAAATATGCTGGAAAAACATTTTTTCAAAGTGTAAAAATAACAGAGAAAGAGGGATAAGAGAGTTCATTGGAAAGAAAATGCTACAGTATATTCTAGATAAGCATAAGTCATCAGTAACATCATCCTTTCTCAAAAATTATATACTAGGAAACAACCTGTATCAAACAACAAATTAGCAAGCAGCACACTGGAAGGCAGGCTGAAGCATATTGCAGGTCCATCTATTTAAGGGCAAAATATAACTGTGGTTTATGTTGGATGCAGATTAAATAAAAAAGGTATTGCAGAGCTAGGAAAGTTAAACAGGGAAAAGTGCAGAAAAGTACAGAGAAAATATTTAAGAGCAGTATGAATATTTCAGATTTGGATCAATAGCCTATCTATTGGGACCATCAGGATTTGGGCCCACTGTATAATCTGAAGGAAAAATCCAGTCAGAAGATTCCAATATGGAACAGCAAGGCCAGAAGTTATGAGGAGTACTAACAGTGAAGATTCAGGAGAAGAAAGTGTAGTGTAACTTTTTTACTGTTGTTCATAGTCAAGTTCACTGTCCTAGTGCTCACACTGCAGCAGAGAAATGTGGATGCTACCAACAGTGCTATTTTCTTCTTTATAAATGCAACAAAACTCTACAACTAGGATTCAGCCCAGATAGTAATGCCCTTTCATGCTGGAAGGCACTCTATTCCAATATAAAGAAAACACAGGAATTTCTAAAATAGTCTGCCCTATTTCTCAAAAACTTTTAAAACCTTCTAAATCCTATTGTCAATGGTGACTGAAGTTCCCTTTCCCATGGCATTCTCTCAAAGTCTCTGCTGATAGCAAGACTTTGGAGAATGAATGTGTTTTAAAATCCAGTCTTTCCTCATCAAGTAGCCAGGGGAAAAAAAAAGCAGAATAGATGTAGTGAAAAGTCATCCTCTCTTTTAATCATGTGGTTTTTTCAGCTTTTCTGATTTAATGGTAAAATATTTCATTTAAGGGTCACTATTGTTACAGTCAGAAAAGCATTTTTAGTGTCCATTGAATTCTTTTGATGCCCCCTGCAGGCCATGCTGGATAGGAAGCCTAAATCCTCTTAGGAAAAACCCTGTAGGTAGTATCGAAATACCTATTTTATTAAGAACTAGAGCTGCTTCCATTTTAGCTTGCCTCATGAACTTACCGACACGCAGGCCTTCCTGTTCCAACACGCACGAGGAAAACGTAAAGCAGTTCTAGATTCCTTCCTGCTGACCTAATTAGGCGGAATAGCGAAGGCTGGCGGAGCGACGCAGCTCAGAGATGTCAAGGCCAAATATGGGGGAAAACTGGAGACGCCCGTGGTACGTGAGACTTGGAGGAGTCTGCCCCATCCCCGTGGGGACGTGCAGCTTTGCTGTTTCCTATCCTAAAGATATCAATCTGTTGTCAAGTGCTTTTGCCTCCATGTGATAGCGACTTGTACAGATGAACAAACTTCTGGAATTAGTGAGAGGGCTAACGTGGAGTCAGTCACCTTCAGAAGCCGAGAGCTTCCCATTAGGGTGGCTTCTCCTTACTAAATGCCCTCCAAGACTTCACAGTACCTTCCTGAGAGTCAGTCATTGCTAGGCTCTCTTCTCCAACTTAGTGCAAGTTCAGGATCCTCAGGGACAAATGTGACAAAACTACACTTGTTGGTTATTTTTCATTATTTTCCTTTTTAACCTTGGAGACTACACATACTATATGTCTCTCATAAGGGATCTGTTTTGTTAGCAGTTTGGAGAAGGCTTTATGAGATTAAATATTCAACTTCAGTTCTCAGGAGGAGAGAAAAACTGCAATCACACATCGTTAAATGGATCACCCCACTACTCTAGCAGCATGTAACAGGATACAGTGTGCTGCAAAAACCTGCTTTAAATGGTAAAATGACACTTTCTTTAGAAGTCAGGATCAATCACCCATCTTTTTTTTTTTTTGAGAAAAGATAGATAAGACCTGGAAGGCATGAGGCAAATATGGTGGGATAATTCCCAGCTAAAAATATATTCAGGGTATAGATTAAAGAAGAAATAGAAGATAGAAATTTCTAAAGGATATTTGTGAGATGATTTGCAGGGAAGTGAATAATACTGTGAATAAATAATTAGCAATGGGAAATTAGTACAAAAGAATGTAAGGTTCTCATAACCTTTTGTTCCTGCTGTCATCTGTTTTTTAGGGGGAAAAAAAGCCCGCTGAGACAGGCAGTCGAAGTTTGATGGATGCACACAAGCTGATCTGGGATCATTCTGGACTTCCTAAATCAACCTACAGCAGTTTGGAGCCAACATCCAGCCAGGGAGAATAATATGGGCAGGAAAGAAAGGACACAAGGTGTAAGCAAATGTCTCCAGAGGAATCACTGCTATTTTCTGGTCGTCATTACAGATGTTAACTCTGAGCTATTCTGTGTGCTTGTTCGATAGCTAGTGTCCAAGGTATGGTGCTTTTCTTCTGAAATGTCATCTTCCTATTGTGAACGTGAAACAATTGCCATGCTGGGGTTTGGGGGTGGGTTGTTTTGTTTTGTAGGGTTTATCTCTGCCAGCCTCTTGCAGGAAAACTCTGCCTTGGCAGAGAGCACTCAGAAGAGATCGCTTTTTCAAGTCTTGCTCAGTTTAGGGAAACTAGAATAAATTTTCACTTTTATTCCTTGGAGGCGGCCAACCAAACTTAATTTCCTTCCCAAAGAGTGAGAGGAAAATAAAACAAGTGTTTTAAAGGAGTGGAGTATATGCTTAAAACATTTGTGAGAAAGTCAGTTTTAGTTAATGCACACACGCACACATTATTGTGATAAAGCTTTCAGGGCACCACCTATTTTACTCATACACTGAAAATTCAATATATTTACAATTTAAAGCACTTCTTTGTACACATCATTATTCATCTTAAGCCTTGCTATGATTTAGTCTGCTAACTGAGGTGACAGTGCTGATTCAGACCACAAAAGAAGTGGCTGGGTGAGGAAAAGCCCTGGCTTAGGCAGACAGTAATGGGTAGTTGTTCAGCTGGACAGGGTGTCGATGGGAAGACACAGGCCTTTCAGTTTAGTGACTATGTCTTTACAAGGCATAAACTGATGAACAGAGATTTCTTACCCATGATGAATGGAAAGAGGAGAATAAGAAGCAGATAAGCCAATATTTCCTCCTATTCCCCCAACAAATATTACCATCTGGGCATCTGTGATTCCAGAAGCTGATCCTTTCTTTAAAAGCTGTTAAAGAAGGAGAGAATAGGGGATATCCACACCATCACCACTTTAATTTAGGGTAAGTGGCACAAAGACTTTGTTTTTTGCTCCTGTCTGTGGGATGCCCAGCCCAGCGTGCAGCGCAAGCCGCACAGTGGGCCCTTGAGGCAGTGAAGAGGGAAGGTAATTCAGCTTACAAATGATCTTGTTTCTTCTGGCATTAAACAGTTCACTTGAACTAGTTTCTTAGGATCACGGCTTTTGCTCAATATTTAGTAGTAATTTTGCAAATGTAAGCCCTTTTTGACTTGTTATGAGGGAAGATAAAACAAAAACCTACTTGGTTAACACAAAGCATGATTTTGTTTCCTAAATTTTCAGAAATGTTTTAGAACAGAGTCTCGTGTTTCTAAGAATTCCTTTAAAAATTAATTGTTTAACAGTACATTCAGTAATATTTCAAGCGCCAGCACAGTTAATTAACTCTATTGTTGCCATATGAGCAGCACATTAGGCTATGTCATTGCAGTCTCATTTAATCTCTTGTTTTGATTCTTAACTCTTGCAGCTTCAGAAATGGGCGGTGATGGGAGCTCCTGATCCCTAGTGAAGACAAGGCAAGGAGCCTATAAAGTTGTTTTAACTGTGCTGCCATTTCAAAAGAAAGGGTAAGCAAGAGCAGCTGGTCTGAGTGTCCTCTGGATGGCTTGAAATCCTTTATCTCTCTGAGCAAAGACTGCTGCTGACTTCTAAGGTCCCACATAAGCTCAGCAAAGCCAGGAGAGCTGTTGTTTTAGACACCGACATTTAATCATCCAGGGTAGGAAAATGCATCACAGATCTGAGACAAGGATCTGCTGCTGTGCTTACTTTGCTTTGCCTAATGGTCTATCATGTCATTCCATTTTATCTCCATCTTAAGATGGTATGAGGAATCCTCGAGGCGCCCTTTATCTAATACCTCCTGCAGAACAAATTGCTTTCACTTCTTTAAGTTGTTCTCACTTTCACAGTGATACAGCAGAGTAAAAGAAAGTTTCTGATGATTTACAGCAAGAAGCAGATAATGTGCCCTCCTGGGGCCCACTATACTGAAGGAGAAGGCAACACTGAAGGAGAAGCAGAATGTTTTCACAACTGCATTTCTAAAAGGCAAGAGCAGAAACGGCACATTGCAGCTTCAGAAAGGCTCCCACTACAGTTTACATTTATGTCCAGAACCTGTTGCAATTTGGGATTGTTCAGCTCTCAGATAGAGATCTAAGGCTGTTTTTCCATAGTAATATAAGCTAATTCTGAATTTTAAAAACAGCACTTTTGAAAAGGTTTTATGTGTTGATGTCACAATTCCCAAACAGTGGGAAATGAGAAGAAAAAAAATCAGCAAAGGCTGAGAAGGATAAGAGCGGCTGGAAAGTTGCCTGCCGGAAAAGGACCTGGGGGTGCTGGTTGACAGCAGCTGAACATGAGCCATTGTGTCCAGGTGGCCAAGTAGGCCAATGGCATCATGGCTTGTATCAGACACAGTGTGGCCAGCAGGACCAGGGCAGTGATCGTCCCCCTGTACTCAGCAGTGGTGAGGCTGCACCTCAAATCCTGCGTGCAGCTTTGGGCCCCTCACCAGAGGAAAGACACTGAGGTGCTGGAGCATGTCAAGAGCACTGCAGTGGAGCTGGGGAAGGGTCTGGAGCACAAATCTGATGCGATGTGGCTGAGGGAACTGGGGTTGTTTAGGCTGGAGAAAAGAAGGCTCCGGGGGGACCTTCTTACTCTCTACAACTACGTGAAAGGAGGTTGTGGCACGGTGGGGGTCGGTCTCTTCTCTCAGGTAACAAATAACAGGACAAGAGGAAATGGCCTCTGTTGCATCAGGGAAGGTTTAGATTGGATATTAGGAAAATTTTCTTCATGGAAAGGGTTGTCAAGCATTGGAACAGACTGCCCAGGGAAGTGGTGGAGTCACCATACCTGGAGAGATTTAAGAGATGTGTAGATGTGGCACTTAGGACTTAGTGGTGGATTTGGCAGTGCTGGATTAGTGGTTAGACTCAATGATCTTAAAGGTCTTTTCCAACCTAAATGATTCCTTGATTCAATGACTCAAGCTATTTAGGTCAGAGGTCTTTTTTTTTTCTGTGCATACAATGTCCTCCAAAGCATTGATCAGGACCTTGAGACTGTCCAAAGAATACTGAAGGAACATTTTAGCTAGATAAAATCTCCCTGGAAAAGTCTCAGGGACTTGGTAACACAAAAACATTTTTCAAATGTAAGTTGGCTTCAAAGGAATATTCGCCTAGTACAGCAAAATAATCATTTTGACATTATAAAAGTAAAGGGAAAAAACCCCTAATTCTAAACACAGTTTCAGAAAACCTGAAACAGTTTTTCTGACTGTTCGAGAACTTCCAGCAAATTAAAGAAAACAAATATTTTATGGACCTTGACTTCAGATGTTATTCCAACAAAGAACAGATAGTAAACCTTCCTTGAGGTCTTCTGACATAAGATTTTACAAAGAAAAATAAGGAGGGCTTTTTCTAAGTTCATTTATATTTCTATAAGGATTAAAATAGTATGATATAACAAAAGGATATCAGACCCCATAGAAGGCTCAGCATTTTCACAGCACAGAGTTTGGGAAAAGGTAATCCACAGATGGATGCAGCTCCATAACACCACATGCACATATCTGGCAATAAAAACTAAAACCTGCTGTTCATTTGAAGATAGGATCTGTGGTGAGGTACAGCTGTTTGTTTGAGCTACAACAGTGAAAAATAAACCAATTAACCAACAGCACAGGTTTGCACCCACATCCTAACATGTCTGTTCAAGGCTTTAGTTTCATTTATAACACAGACCAGAAAAAGTGCTACAGGAGGGCTGTAACGAAAACCTGCTTCTGTGACTAAGAGAAAACAGACATATGTGTGCTAATTCAAAGGGCCAAGAAAACTCTGTGCGGTTGGAGAAGATGGGGAGAAAGGTAGCAACAGCCTGAAGACGGTGTTAATATGGCTCTGTGAATAACTGATAGTCTTACGGAGATTGTCTGAGTCCTAGGGAGAAATACACGGAAAAGGTATTTGTTACTGTTGAAATGAAAATCTGAAAGAACTATTCAGTGAGCAAGGTCTCTTGGTGGTTTTGGACACAGGATAGTCCATTCAGCCTCAACCCTTTTGGATCTGAGTCAAGAGAAACTATCTAAAGAAAGGGTTGGAGTCAGAAAGTTACTCGTTCTGTTTTAAATGACCCATTAGCTAAAACATGAAGACAGCAGAAGAGATTGCCAGATTTTATTGATTCTCCCACTTTCAGAGGCTGAAACTAGTACTGCTTGTTCCGCAGGAGAGATCTGTTCTGATTTTCCTATCTGTATGAAAGGGCCACAACATGCAGCTCCATGATCTAAAATAGTTTACCAGACAGTATTTAAGTGACAAAACAGAAGTCAAAGTGTTCTCAAGTCCATGGAGCAAAGAAACATCCCAAGGAAAACAAATAGAAGAACTTCTGCACTAATCTACAACTCCAGTTAACTGAAAATCTTCACAAATTTACAAAATATTGTATATGGAGCCTCATTAATACAAAGGCTAAACTGTATTACAAGCAAAGCTGTTTCTTTCATGTTGCTTCTTATAGATTATGCTATAGGCCAAACAGGTCAGACAGGGACCTTGGTTAATCAGTGTATTAATTTGGGTTCGGCAATTATGTTGGAAGAGAGCAGTTCTGTGTTTCATAACCTATTGTGGTATTTCATTTGGACCGTAAAGTCTGTATCAGAAGTAAGTTGGTGGTTACACCTACAGATATTTCTCAATCATAAAAGGAGTATGAGCTTATATGGTTCCCTTGATCTGCCTTTCCATTTTTTGCCTTAAAGAAAACACTGCAAGGAAAAGCAGTTGAATTGCAACATCCCTACAAGCTGAGAAAAAGCTGCAAGCGTCTGGATTAGTGGAAGTGATTCATTTGAAGACGATACTATCTGTTCAGTAAGCATTGTTCACTGCCTGATTTCTTTACAAGTCAGGAATCAATGCTCCATTCACCAAGTACAAAACATTACAATTTAACTTGCAAGCATGTTCTGTTTTCCTGACATGACCACTCCAAAGACTTCTCTGAAAAATTATTTCATTCTAGTCAGCCATGTCCTTTACCACTGGCTTAATGCTAATTGCACAGATCATGGGAAGAAAACACTTAAGAGCAAATCCTTGTGCTAGCACTTCCTGCAGCAGAGAAGCAAGAAAATAAGCCTGGGAAACAGTCCCTGGAATTTCAGACACACATGAAAGCTTAAAGAAATATTCACTTTCTGACTCAGGTTTTTACAGTGCTCAGACCGATTTAGCTGACCCACTGTTCCCACAAAAGCCTGTTTCTGAAAATTAATGCCCGTTGGATAATTAACTGATATTCAAGGAATTTGACAGCAAAAACAACCTGCTGGGTTCCTCTTGACCACAGTTCAAAGATACACCCCTGGTTAGTGTGATCACTACCCTAAGTGGTATCACTACCCTACAGCTATACTGCAGAACCATTAGTCTATATTGTTGCCTCTCTCCTGGAGTCGCTGCAGGCAGGTGATATGGATGAATGCTATCAGTTAATATCAGTTATTATGATCTCATAACAAAATCATACATGGAGTGGTGGGTGTTGGGGTTTTTTAACCTAATCACTTCCACATTATCCTAGTAAGCTAAGTCACACTTTTATTGCAAAAATAGGTGCTAAACTTCCTAGGAAATTAATGTCTTTTCAGATGGTAAAGAAAGCACGAGTGTACAATAAAAAGACTGTTTTTTCTTCTGATAAATCCATGCAAAAACACCCTGTATGATGGAGACAAGTATTTAGTATTCTAGGCCAGACTCCTCAAATCAGAGCAGCTACTCTGCTGCCCGTGTAATCTTTTAAGCAGTCTTAATCTGACAAATGAAGGACAACAGCATTTCAGAAACGGGCTTCCTATCTGCTGAGGAAGCCTGCAGAGGGGCTCTGAGGACTGTCACCGCATCCCAGAGGCAGCCATAGAGCTCTCCCTGCCTGAGCTCATTGCAGCTGGGTGTGCAGGGCAAGAGCAGCAGATCTGGCAGAGCTGTGCTTCCCGTGGGCTCGCGCGCACACTGGGAGCAGCGTGCTGCCCCGCTGGGACACACACCCGGAGCTGGCTATGGCTCTCCACTGTGGCTTGGCTCTCAGAAACACCAGACTGGCAATGTGACTTTCTTGCACCGGCAAGGCTAAAATTCATTTATCCTGCTGATTTCAGCTAGGGTGTTAGTCACTCTGCCAGGACTGTTGCCAACCCTCAGGCATTTTTCCTGTATGATTTCCCCAAAGGATGAATTTTAGACTGTGCGTATGTGGGTCCAGCGCTTATTTTTGCACTTTTAAGCATTTTTTAAATTCCTCTCTAGCTCAGTGGTAATACCTGATGAAAAGCAGGTGGTCAGGAGGCTGTTTAAATGCCCCTTGCCAGCTGGGCAGCAAGGCTGTGCTACTTTAAGCGAGTAAAGGAGAGGGGTCAGAAAATAACACAAGCACTTTTGTAGCAGTATGAGGAGCACATTAGTTCCACTCATACAAAATCAATTGACCTTTAGCAAACACACCACCCATCACTGGGAGTTTTTCAATCAATTTAAAGGAGGGAACAGTTAGCAGGAAGGTTCCAGTCTTGGAAATTAGAGACAAATTAGAGACTAGACAACCAGAGTGGCCCAGGGCCACTTCTGATACAAAATACCAGTGAGCCACTTCTTGAATATTTTTTATTTAATCGTCATCACTCTGCATTTTCCAGGGTGCACCAGGCGTGTTTCAATCATCACTCTGCATTTTCCTGGGTGCACCACCCTGAAAAGCCTGGGATGCATTTTTTTCATGACCTTCACTGTTTTGGAGGCTGGGGTGGATGGGAGGGTCATCGGTTAGGCTTTCACATCCACACCTGTGGAAGGACTAGCTGAAAACACAGGAGCACATGGAGGAGTGAATGAATGCACCAAACCAGAAATCAGGTGCAGTACCTTGTTGGATAAACACAAGTGATACAGCTCCTTCCTTTTAATTCATTTGACATAGCTGCAACATTTTGACATAGGAAAATAAGTTGCAGGAAGATGTTTCCGCTGAAGATGTTAACTTTTTATAAAGTTAAGTTCCTGGTGCAAAGTTAGGGAAACAAGTGGAATTCACATCAAAATGGGAGCCTTTGATTCAGCACTCTGCCTAAAGACAAGCTTTCTGACATGGGCAAAATGTGTGTCTAATATGTCAGCTAGATATTTTTACAGTGTGGCGTTCATGCATTTCTTGTGTTTTAACCATCTGGTGAGCACATTAGTTCCTCCAGAGAAGGGAGAGACAGCCACGAGCACGGCAGAGATTTGTGCAGTTTACATTACAGCTTTACACCCAACAGCGAGGTCGCAGCACTGCGCCCTGGGAGCAGAGTTTGGCAGCAACCACCACCACGTCAGAAGAGACCAGACACAACCCTTGCACTCACAGGGCCTGCATTTCTTCCTCTCTTGGCAAACGACACAGATTTCTGAGAGCACGAATATGAGGAAAATAACCCTGAGCAGACTGTCTGTGGGAGGTGCCATCAAGGCTCTTGGAAGTGCTAGCACAGCACACCACGATGTGCCAGTCTGGTTCAATCACTGTTTTCACAACATTGCAGTAGCAAGACACAGGAAATTGTGTGAAAGGAGTAACAGCTTGGAGAGGACACTAAAACCTACTCTAACATCGGTTAGGGAAAAACAACACAAATAAAAGCTGGCAGGCTGTAACCAGCAGGGTGGAAGATCTGCTTTCAGAAAACAGGCAGGAAAGGTGTGAGGGAACATAACTTCCTTTTATAATTGTTGGTTCTCCTACCTTGGCACAAAAAGAAAGCACACAGATTTTATCCTCTGACTGACTCCAGGTCACTGGAACAAAACACTTCCTTTAATTTTAAGAACAACTGCTAAAACAGATTTTGCTACTCCTGCAAGAGGTGGTGGTATGTAAACTTTCCCCTTGTCAGCTCTGAGGTGCTCACAGGGGAATACATCAGCTAGAGTGGCTGGGGATGAAACAGTCTCAATCTCTTTTTAGCAGTGGATATTTCTGTACTCCCCTGGTAACTTCATTTAGGGCTTTGTGTGAGGCAGAATGCTCAGTCCCCTAGCTAATGTCATCCATGTTTCCCCTTTCTCTTCCACTGTTGCAGCCGAGAATGTTTAACAGGTTGGGCAGGTTCAGGTATAAAGGAAGGTGTATCTAAAATCCTTCACTGTGGCTTGTCATTACTTCCAGTTAAGGCAATTTTTTGCTTTTGGCAGTGTCATCTTTAAGTCGTCAGAAATTTCACCCCATTTCATTAAAAGCAGCCAAGTTTTTTTGATAAGGTGCACCAAAATGACTAAACTATTGATATTCAGGATTTCACATCTCAGAGTGTAGGTGCCAGATGAGTATCATAGAAGGATCAATTAAGCGACTTTCAGAAAATAATTGTTGAGTCTTTTCTATTGCCATTAAGTAAAATGGAAATGCTCTGAAATTTCACTGGGTACCAAGTTACAGTTTTGAAAAAACAAAAAAAATCCTCTAGTTTGGGTCTTTCAAATGAGTGCAAATCAAAATATTGTTAAGATTGTAGGAATTAGACATCAGACATAGAGTCTCCACACAAGCCTTTGTATTTTCAAAACTTTACACCTAAAGTTGGTAATTTGCACTGTTGGTTTTATGTGATTATATAGAGGGATAGAAAGACAGCCCTGAGTGATGTGTTTCATAAGCACTTCTGCAAAGGTGAAGAGGGTAAGAATTCTGCATCCAAAACTAACTTTATAGCATATCTCAAGGTAAAGACAAGCCAAGACACTTATGTCAGAGTTGTTTCTCAGGAAGTAAATAAAAGCAGAGATCTTGCAAGAAGCTGGTTTAAGGAACTTCAGATTATCTTTTACCTACAAATAATCAGCTCACTGAGGAGTCCTCGGTTTTTCATGTGAATGACAGACTATTAACTTTTAAAATGGAAGTTCTGTTGAGAGTGGATGTGACACAGTGAAAAATGGGTACGCATGCTGCATTGCCATCAGTTCACAGCTCTGATATAAATGCTATTTCATTCACTTCCATCCACAAACCTAAATAACATAAAGGATACAGCTTACAGAAACTAGATTTCTACATAATTAAATCCACAACCATGGAATTTGATACTGCACTCAAAATCAATTTATTTCCTTTATTTTCCAAAAGCAGAGTATGCAAAAGCAGAGTATGAAATTTCATCATACATGTTTGTTCCTGCAAAAGTTCTGCTATAATTAAGGAAGGATCTTGTGGTTAAGACATGTGACTAAAAGACAGCAGTGATAGAGGCTGTGTATAGCTGCACTACAACTTACAGAAGTTCTGGTTTGAGTCTGCAGAATGAAGATAATTTAGTCACAACCTAAAGTAAACAAGATAATGTGTATTAAAATCCACCTGCAGAAATAATTCATAACTATGCATTATACCAAATGCAAACTCAGAGCAAGTAGCCATATTTTATTTTCTTGAAAATGCATGTAATACATTTTAATGAATACTAAAAGCATCAAGAAGTTCAAGGCACTGCACTGGGACTCTTGATTTAGGAGGTGTTTTGTTTCTTTCCTACAGTGTAAACTGGAAAAGTTTATAGTATCACAGATAGATAACTAATACATTCAGATTGCTGAAACCTCATGTTTGAATACATTCATGCTCAGTAATCAGAAGGCCAGTATCATCTCTGAACACATTCCAACTGCACTTAGTACAATTAATTGGTTTTTCGGAGAATAGAATTGCAAATCCAAGCATACCTGGTGGACAGAAAGTGAGTACAGATTAACCTCACTTCAAGTGGTAAAAAAAGGTGATTATTCTTTCTTACATAATATATTTTCCATGTAAGCCTCTCCTTAAACAGCTTTAACCAGAGTAATTCCACATTACTCACATGAATACCAACTGTAGTGAATCAAGACTTGCAATTTAGAATTTTATTAGCCATAACAAGGTTAACAAGTAATCTTCCATTGTAATACTTCAGCATCATTTACTCTTCCATTTTATCTGACAGCAGCTCTTGATACCATCAGGAAAGACAGAAATAATTCACCCTTAGAAGGTGATAATTCACCCTCACTACCAACACACATGGCAAATTGGTCTTGAATGAGGAAGTCATAGTGGCAAAAAAATCATTCACAAACACAGCTGCATAGCTTTGTGTCCTCATCAGAAACCTGAAAGCCTTAACCAATGAAATTAGTGTATATTTCTGCAGCAAAATCACCTGACTACTTTGAAAGTCACAATAACCAAAAATTGCCTCCCTCGAGGACAACTGATGATATTTGTTCTTATGTGTTAATCTGTTTGGAAAAAAAGTCTGCATTTAAAAGAACAGAAAAGTGCATTGACTGCTGCTTGTAGGGGCTGAAGCTACATGTCTGGTATTTGTTATCAGCTTGTGAAACATAGCCAGTATGATGGTGAGAGTTCCAGAGAAAATAGATAAGCAATAACTAAATCAATATGCTTACAGCATGCCAATACAGCTGTGTCTTCCTAGAGCATAGGTCAGTCTTTGAATCCTGTGCAAAGCTCTAAATCTCTGCTCTGAACTTGCATCCACTTTTCTTTACTTGAGAAGTCATTCTGCACAGTGGAGGTTCTTTAACAGCAAAGGCTTTAACAGGCCACTGTTTATTTTAGAACTGCTCACTTTCTATGAAGTACCAGGATTTCTTCCTGAAAATATTTTGAGACAGTGACCTTAATGGAGAAACTCCATTCCAGCACCTGCTTAACTGGTGTGTTGGCTTCCAGACTGGTTCCAATACATCTCTATGGTAAACTTATTTGCAGGATGTTTTTGTCAGGACAGACTAAGAGGCAATGCTCTCCCCTTGAGTTTTCAATGAATCTGCCTTCTGGGATTTGTTTGAAAAGCTAATACAACCATAACTTTGGTTGGAAAGATTTGTTTGGCTTCTATTTTATTTTGAATTCTAAAAACGGTAGAAATTTTCTTTTAAGGGAAGCTTAAGAGTCACTAATTCATTCTTCCATTGCAATGGTATGAAAAAAAGCAACAGGGAGATAGGACTCCAGTGATGGTGTGGCCATAATTTAAGTGGAGAGAAGGAAGTACCTTCTCTCATCACACATACCCAGGCCTGAGAACTCTTTGACCCAGGCAGCTTCAGAATACTAGAGAGTGCCTGAGAAAGTCGTTAACAATATCTCTTGCAATGGCATTGAACCTGTCAAGACTGTTCAGCTTCCCTCCTCAACTGGAAATGTCTCAGCCGCTGCAGGATCCTGTTTCACTGTACATGGCACATATCCCTAAATAAACCAATTTAAATAAGTTAAGATTATTCTCAAGCACAAAAAAGGCTCAAATAGAGAAAATTAGACTATGTAACATATCTTACCTCTGTGATACTGAGACCATCACAGGGCAATTGCCTCAAACAAACTGAAGTAAAGAGAATAGATCGGCCTAGTAAAACAAATCCCTCATTCTAATCAAGTGGACTAAAATTTGTAAACCAGATCTTATTCTCTGGGCTTAATAGCTGGAGTTTAATAAGATGGAAGATTTAGAAGAACATCCAATTTTTTTTAAGTTCTGGGTAGTGCTCATCTGCTGACGGGGTTCAGTTGCAGCAGAGCAGAATCAGCTTCTCTCTGTAAAACAGATACCGATTACCTGGGCAGCTGAATGGCTCTTTAAGATACGTCGGTGATACTGACAAAATCTTGAGTTACTGTAATATTTTAAACTAATTTAAAATAAGTCACTAAGACATCTGGATGCCTAAATTTAGGTGTCCTCATATTGTGGATCCCACTCACTACAGGGTGACTTGAATGGTTCCTAGCAAGCCTTTTCAAGTCACAGTCTCTCAAACTAGAGCATCCAAGGACCTAAGAAAGTACATCAAACCCAGTTAAGCCTGAAAGACATTCAGAAATCAAATCAAGGAGTAAAAATAAATATCACAAACTACAGTTAGTTTACCCACAAACTATTGTCTTCACTTTTCACCATATTTTGAGATATATTATTGCAATTAGAAAAAAAAAACGGAAAGAAAATCTGAAAAGTAAGTGCAACTGGACATCAAAAGATTGCATCTTGTTTCAAGGTCATAAAAATATTCTGAGGCATATTGAGCTTATTAAAAAAAGCAGAATTTTAAAGCTCAGGAGAGCTAACTATAGTTCTGAGAAAAAAATCAAAGTCTAAGTGGTTCATGAATTTGACAAACTAATGTACATGTAACTGAAATAATACTGAAAAAAATGCTGATTCTGGATTTTGATATATCTATTTCTTATACAATTTTTTCTCTGATAATTTGATTATCAATTTTTATCTCAGACTGTCTTGATTGCTGGGTCAAGTAATGTCAATGAGTCCCGTTTCTTGACTCAATCTATGGCACGGTACAAGCTCTTTTGACTTCTTCACTCTTCTTAACTGTAGCTTAAAGCTGAGTTCACACAGGTTTTATTCAACAGCCCTGTCAAATTATTTTCCATGACTGTATCTGCAACAAGAGGTTTCTAATATTACAGAATCCCTCAGCCTCCCAAGTTGCAGACATTCCCCCACCTCACACCACTTCTGGGACAGTTAGGCAGGCATTACTAACACACTATTCCTCTTCCATTTGCAGCTGCATCTCCACTTCTGTCCTAGGAAGTTATAAAGTTTAATCATTCTCTGCTGCTGAGAGATCCATAGGGATGCAGCTTCTCAGAAGACCATCCAATTTATTTGATGTCATCATCCCTCGGGGAGTTGCATTTACGACTGAATTGAATGTTAATGATCGGCATTCCATGTTCTAAGAATGGCGAAAGGTCTATGGAATAATCTCTGTAGCTATTTCTTAGATGCAATGTCAAGGATAAATATTAATAGGTCTTCTATAAATATAATAATTTGCCCTACAAAAAAAAAACCACTTCAAAGGGTATAAAATCCTTCCCAGCATCTTACATATACCAAATCGTGCACTATAATGATTCCCTGTATAATGACAGTATTAAATTGCGTCTCAAATTCATGTCAGTGAAAATTCATTTAGCATTTTTCACTTACAGGCATCAAAGGAAAATGAGTTAAGACAGTCCTGCTACTGGCTGTGACAGAAACATTTGTCTTCCAATGCCTGTAAATAAGAAAAAAGGAAATAAGGATTGATTGATAAAAATTTGACTGGAAAAGAGGTTAGTCATTTATTAGTATGAAGAAACTACTATCACATATCTAGTCTTAATAATGCACCATACTGGGAGAAAAGGGTTTCCATACAGCCTAAGGATGAAACCAATAGTCACAAAATCATACCAAAACTGATGCCTCACTCAAGTTCTGACTGAAGCTTTTGAATACTAGGTTCTGAATCTAAAAGAAGTAGGATAAGGTCTTTTATTAAGAGCTAATAATTTAACATTCATCTAGCAACTAATGCTCTCTATTTCAATACCCTGAGAACAACAGTATGTGAGCTAATTTTAACATGTGGAAAGAACATTTAATTTTATCAGAAGGAAACAATGAAGAATCTAATTTATTCTCCACATGTGTGCATAACCCCCATTGATATTAATAAGAGTTAAGCAGCCTATGGAGAGGAAAATAGGACTCCAGATGTGGCAAAATATTTTAAGAAAATGTGCAGCTTTATAATGACCACAAAAATTATTTCTTTTTCTATATCAGTGTAGAGAGAAAAATGGCTTCATATCCAGTCAGTCATGAAATGTTTCTGGCTTTCCCAAGGCTATGTGTATGTGAGCAGTGGTACACACAGAGACACACACACACACACTCACAAATGTGTATATGGATGGTGTGTCACAGACACACAAGCACATCCTTCTCAGTTGCTGCCTTTTTCCAACCAGGGTGATCCATGGCACAGGGTTGTCTGAAATTCCACTGCTCTTCCTACTGGCTGCTCTTCCTAGTGAGGGATAAAAGAAGGAAAATTTTGTTTTTTTCATTTTTTTTTTTAATTGAGTGTTTAACGTGCTGTCAGAGGTAGCCTACAGGACCTAAAAAGGCTGGTGAACAACCTTCTTTGCCCTATGCCACATTTAACTGTAATTCTACAAACTTTGTTGAGTCTGGAGGGTTAATCTTGATTAGTCACTGGCAAATTTCCTCAGTTGCCCATTCGCACTCTTGAAGCAGGATGTGCTTTGACTTAATCCTTAACATTTGTACCAGTTACTTCCATTTTCTTTTCAGGATGAACTGTGATATAAGAGGTTGGTCTTTAGCAAGTCATTCCATCAATTATTCATTCTTCTGAGGCATTTCCTTTTGAAGACATAAAAATACTTTGCTGTTTCTATGGTGGAGCTCTTTCCCGTAATTTTCTGAACTTTTGGAGAACACAGTGCTCCTTATGCTCTCGTCCAAACCAACCATTGCTAAATGGGACCTCTGCAGAGCCTGAAAGGGTCGTCCTTTTATTGGTGTTCACAGCAGAATTTTAACTGAATGTCATTCAACTTTCTTTTCACAGCACTCCCTGGGGAACTGCCTGGGCCTTAAAATCCTGCACTCTATGTTCTCTGTAGCCAAGAACTTGCAAACTTGAACGAAATCATCCTCAATGCTTTTATAGCCCCCATTCTGCCCAGCTAAGCTTATGACATGGTAATGTTATTTGCACACAGATACTTATTTATTACTCTTTTACATAGCTTTTGTCCAATTTTATCTTTAATTTAAAGTGCAATTTTAGAATCATACCATTTGAAGCACTTGCCTGTGATAAAATTCCCTAGAATTTGCATTTCACATAACATTTTTGCATGCTTCAAAATGTCAGAATAATAATGAGAGCAGGACTTCCAAGGTTTTGTTTCCTTATTACATCTGTGAATTGAAAGGCAGGTTGAATATGGGCACCTCTGTTTACTTTCCTTTTGAGTCATAGACAATAGGATCTTCAGTTACTGATGAAAGCTCATTTGTACTCTTAATGTTTTCCTGTCCACTTAAGATGATTTTATATAACATGCAAAATGACTATTCAATATTCAGTTAATTATGTGCCAAATGGAGTAAGCCAAAGAATTAGCTTAATCAAGCATTCTTTTTTCCTTAGAAAAAACCCAAAGAAACCAATCCAACCAGAAGAAAACCAAAAGAAGATAAGAGCTATGACAGGTATTACAGATAGGCTCTTAGCTTGACTATCAGGAGACATTAATTCCTTTCCTGGTGTGGCTGTTTACCTCTGATGCTGGTTTTAAACTGGAGATTTCATTTTGCCTTCATTTACTTTGTCACCTTTTTCCATTGTTAGTCTTAGATATGTAACAAATTTCTATTTATGGTACAAGTCATATATATATATATGTATAAAAACCTATTTATGGTATAGACATACTCTTTACAAGCTTTTCATTAAAATGTTCTCTCAGTTGTGCTTTTATCTTTCTAGGTACAGACCATGTAATTATATATTTACAGCAAACTACTTATGGAATAGACATATTCTTTACTAACTATTCACCAAAATGTTCCCTCAGTTGAGCCTTTACCTTTGCAGTCCAAATATGCTCCCCCTTCCCAAATCACAAATAACAGGTATAGAAATACAGAAATACTGCAATGGGACCTTGACCTGGCCTTCCGTTCAAGGTCATGGTAGTCACATACTTAAAATGGACCTGACTTAGGAAATCAAAAGGGGCCAACAGCTCAAATTGTGAGAGTTCCTGTCCCTACTGCTCGGTGTCTCCGTTCAGCTGTACTCTGTAACAGTCTGCATACAAGGCAACTTTATCCAGTTCTGAACAAGAGACAAAGCTTATCCTCTTTTCCTGGGAATTTGGTAGAACTTCATCATATCATCTCTTATAAATATATTTGATCTGGATGCTTAAAACTACAACAAAGGATCTCAGGCAGAAGATATATCACTGGGAAAAGTTAACTAAATAAGCAAGGTAATCCATGATGCCATATCTTAGAATGAAGTTGAGCTTACTAAAATCTAGGTTTCCCCAGGATAATGGTTCAATACCTAAGATCTGCAGAACTTGTTTGATACTTACTCCTTTCTCACATAGCCCTTAGAGCTCAAAATCCCATTTCTAACCTTGTGTTTGAGAAATTGTAAGAATAGATTTGTTGGTAAACCTGTGTTTACCTTGTGGCTGCCCTTGGTGGAATGTTACTAAGCAGGTGTATGGGGGGTTTATTGCTTGAAAGGATGTATTATCATTTATAAAGGCAACAAAACTCTCAGTTTTTGAGTAGGAGCATTTGTCTCTCCTGGTTTATTTCCTCCTCCCACTACTGCATAAAAATATCTATTGACACTACCTTGTGGCATTACAATTTTTACCGTGGTGCATTATAGTTTTCAGAGCACAGTAATTTTTATGATATGTGGTAGCTTAAAGGGATAAGCAGTATCCAGCAGGGAAATGAAGGGTGAAACACTGGCCTCTCTGAAGTCAGTGAGAAAAACTATTACTGCCTTCAGCAGAGGCAAGGTTTCAGTCCAAGCATTCAGGGAGAAACATGGAGCCATGTATTGATTTTATCTCTTAGGCAAAACCGTGGAGAAGAGAAGAGAAGAGAAATGCGTTCATCTGGAATCTAGGATGCTTAATGTCAGTAGGCCTTTAGGAAATTGTGTTACATAGATGAATGGTATGTTGGTCCAATCAAACATCCAAAATCTCTACATTTGACCTCCAAGTCAAGAAATGAAATTAAAAGAACGCAACTGCAAAACCATTATAGCCTGTATGCTTTCTGTTGAAATATAAAATATAGAGCATCCAAATCTGAACATATTTAAGACTAACACAGCCAAAGTTGAGGATTTCCAGCCTATATTAGTAAATTGCCAAGTATACAGAATTACATTTAGAGAGTATTTTATAAAGGAGCAATAAACATTTATAAATAAAAACCATATTAATATGGAAATTCTCCTCTAGTATCTGCCCCTCTATAATTTAAGATATTTGTAGCTAATTAAGAGAATCTGGTATCACAGTTAAACAGGGGAAATATTGACATAAATAATTCATGAACATCTGAAGTAAATAACTTCTAAACAGATATTTTGACTAACTTTTTTTTGACAAACAAATGAGCAAATCTATGTTTTTGCAGTAGTCTGATGAACACAATTTTCAGTTCTGAAATAAAACTTACTTTGGACAACTGCTGGTTTCATTTCTAAAGGCTCATAAGACACAACTTAGATGACAAAATATACAGGTCTACTACTCCTTGTGAATTTTGAGTATCTGAATACATTTTTGCATTGAACAGTTCTCAAATCCATCAGCCAAAATTTGTCAGTACCAAGTGTGAATGATGAAATAGCAAATAAATAAATTAATTAAATCTTGGTAGCTTTGCATATAATTCACATACAATGAAAAAAAATTGACAGGAAAGTTAAAGCACCTCTGCTCTGAGCCCCACTCCTTCTTAATGAAAGAGTAAAGCTGAGGCTTTGATATCACTGCTTTGTCATGGTAATTGGGAAGCTGTGAATTCAACATGATGACTTTACTGTAGGTTCAAGAAAGAAGGGATGTTGAACTATGAGGAAAAGAATTTATTTAAAAGTCAGTCTAGATAAAAGGCCAAAGGTTAGTAAATGCTATGAATTTTATGCCATGGAGCTTTTTTTTAAGCATTATGTACTTGAAACAATTCTATAAGAAAATCTCAGTTTAGGCCCAATAGGTCTGTATTTAATATTGAGTTTGTTAATATATAGTAACATAAGAATTAGAATACTCAGAAAAGGAGACTGATTATTGTTATAAAGTTCTTCAAAATTGTTTCTATTCTTGGTTTTTTCACCTCTTCACCTACATCAAATTATGTGTAGTGCAACTGCTTCCAATAATTATAGAAGAGAGGTTGAGAGTAGCTTTTATACAAACATAACCTTCACACTCCATTCCGAGAAAGGCAATACAGAAGCATGGAGAAAAGTCCTATTTTCCTATATATGTAGGACTTGCTTGACACTTGTTTACCAACAAAAGGTTTCACTGTCCCAAATTATTAGTATTTATGGTTCAGTAAAAAAATTAAGCATGTGCTTAAGTATTTAGTAGTTTTGTGTTCCATCTCTGGAAAAATTTAAATGAAACATTGTCATGTTCCAAAGTAAGAGCTTGATCACAATGTAAAGGAGAACTACAGTGCAAATAGTCAGGACTTTTAAATTCTGTTTTCTAATGCAAAATAATTGAAAGTTTCTGATTATTAATAAGAAGAGAAAAACACAGTGAAGTTCAATTTCACCAGAAATGTTTCTGTACTTTTTATGTTTTTATAATCAAGTCTAATGGCAGTTACATAGTTGACTGGTAATTTCAAAACCTTTATTGGCTTCCCATTACACATCAGAGCTCCACTGTGTAAAAAACTTTGAAAACAACATAACAAGGAAATTCTCTGCCCCAGTGAATTCTCTATCTGAGATTTAATTAAAATAGGATGTATGAGACAGGAAGAAAGAGGAAAGGACAAATAAGATGGATGTTCATAAATTAGTCATAGCAGCAGGCTTAGCACTCAAAAGTGATGACCAGCCCATTTGCAATATGTTTTTTTGCAGAGCTAAAAAAATGCAATAGATGCCTCTAGTTTGTTCACCAATTGAAGGTGCAGCGCTAAAAATTGCACCAGGCATTATGGGTCTCAAACCTTCTTCTTTGGAGTATGAGGAAAAAAGTGAGAAACCACAGAGAGTCTTGAACTACTACACCACCTGCTGTTGCAACCATTATGACTCACATAATTTATTCATACCCAAATACAGGGTACATCTGCTATTTATTGATATTTTCATTTCTTTTTCTTATTATAGCTTCTGCTTATATTGAATAAAGTTTCCAAGTACTGTGGAGAGTATATAAATATGGATTATATATTGCTTATAAAGGCCTTTCCCTTTCACAACATCAAAGAACGAAAAACACATTTTCTCCCTTTCCAGCTAAGCAATATAAACATCAAAGAAAGGATTACCATTTTAGGCCTTTGCACTCTAAATCTTTGTGTCATATGTCTTGCTGTCTTGCACTGAACGTTGACATTTCTATACCTATTACATAATCAGAGCACTGGGCCAAACATCCTTACTTTCCTCTAATTTGCATAATTAATTAAATTCCATTATTTTTGCCAAGCTATCTACACTCACACTGAAATAACAACCGCCAGTTTTCACCCTGAAAGAAATTCATTAACTGGTATTCAAACTCCCTTTCTCTCTACCAGACGAAAGTTTATGGCGCACAGTGAGCCACTGTTCCTCTGCTGTAATAACCCAGCAGTCAGATATAGTGGATTATGCCAGATTCCATAAACACAATGCGAGATGCTGTGACTGCAAAACCAGAAGGGCCTTAAGAATTGTACTGCAGCCACCTACAGAGGCTTGGCTGCTAGAAGTCAACACGAAGCTTGGCTGTGGTATAGGATGGAGAGGGCTTGAGGCCGAGGAGACTCAAGATGTGCTGATTTCAGGCCAGATTGTTTTAGGAGGGCTCTTACGAAATGGTTCCCATAGAACGGACACTTCAACGGCTGAACGATAGTGATGTAAATGATTGTCTGCCTTAGATTAACTCCTTTCAAAGTACTCCAGGCTGATACAGACATTCATGTTACTGCAGGCCCTATCTAGTGACCTTTTTTTTTCCCCCTCATCTATACTTGTATTTTAAATCTCTTTTTCTGCAGCAGGAAGCATTCTTCCAAGTCAGTAAAATGAGAGCTCTAAGCAGAGGTCTTTGCCTCCACAGTGAAAGTGCCTACTATGTCTAAAGTTGAATGAGAGGAAACCAGGATGTTAAATATGTGGATCCTTAGCTATGCAAAAAGCCATTTGGTCAATAGGGAAAAATCTGGCTTCTTGAAGGAAAGCAGTGCAATTCTGCCTGCTTTCCTTTATTTGTTATTTCTAGGTTTTTATCCCACTCTCTGGGGGAAGGGTGACCTTCTGCTTGCTTTTATTGTGTGGGAACATTAAAAACAATTTAACAGCTAGGATTTGCTGTACAAAGTCCTTGCAAGTTGGCTATGATACTAATGACCCCGCAGCAGGCAGGCGGCCTGTCTAATCTGCACAGGCTGCTTTTGCAATAAGGACACAAACCAGTACATACCACTCGCCTGGGGAACCAAGGCCACGCCATAACACAAAAGCAGCACAGACATGTCCTCTGCTGTCAAAGTCACTATGATGGCTCTCCAAAAGCAGGTCCTCACCCTGCTAATGCTTATAATTTTATCAAAACACATTTTTCCACCAGAGTTTGTGTGACAGTGAAATTGCGCATGTACCTACACGTCAACAGGTGTGGAACTACACCGTGAAAGTTACTTTCAAATGTAATTTTACTTATTTTAGTGTTTAGTTCAGCAGTTCTTGGGCTGCAAGACTTATTATTTGCTGTAATTCCATGGTGTTTACTCATTTCTGGTTATTGAAGAACAAAATATGTGTAAGCTCTAACGTGAACAGGAATTCTATCATGCAGAAATATGAGAATGGATAATTAGGTACAGAAATTACCTAATACACCTTGGAAACCTTTTAGGTATTTTCTGAGATTTTGTTTTTAGAAACAAGCAGCAATGGTTTGGGGTTCCTTTAAAATTCCAACTATCACTTGGGGCTTCCCATATCTATTAGTTTTTGGAATACAATGACCTCTCCCACAGTGAGTTAAATATTATTTCAAATATCACATTGCTAGCTGAGCTTTAGCATTAGACAGGCAGTCACTTCTTTGGAATTTTGGGATAGACTGAGGACTGGTTTGTTAAAACTTTGTTCTTCAACAAACTCTTTAATGTCTTGATTAAAAAAAAAAAAAAAAGGCAAAGAAACAGCCCCAAAAAACAAACATTGAAACTCTGTCAGTAAAAACTACATTGAACAAGCAAGGAACTCTTCAAGGAATCTTCCCCAGGAAAGAAAACCAGAAAAGCTTTCAGATCTTTCTCATGCATAATGCAAAGCATACAGCTTGGTGTTTTTCCTTTGCAACTCTTTGTAACTCCTTTGTTAATGGCAAATGCAGTGTTTTGAGGTCATACATAGGGAAAAGTGATTTTTCTGAGTTTCTCAAAACTTTTGGAGGCTGGGTCTTCTCATCAAAGTGCAGACATCATGGAAGCAGGCATTACATTTAGTTCTATAGAAAGGGTAGAGTGGAAGATTTTGATCTGATTTATATGAAGCATACAGTTATGGCAAGTCCAGGAATAGTTTACATTGGAATATTTAGTTTACAATTTAAAAATTACTCTTGATATCTGAGTATTTATATCATTAGTAATGCATATATCTGGGCACTGCACAAATTAGGCTAGGACAGAATCCATTCACAGTTTCTGTAAAATAGAACTAAGATTTGATTGCATTGTCTTTACTTTGCACTTTTTACATATAACAAGGCTACTTTTGTGTCCTTTAAATTTTCTTCCCCTTTGATCTAGTAATTTCCCCTCTAATTTCACGGCTTTTATCTTCTTTGCTAGTAACAGGAAAAAGGCCATTCTGTCTTGAAATGTGAAAGAGTTTCTTTTAATCTACAGTGCATTTCACTTAACTTTTTACATGTACCTTTCAATGTTGTAGAAATTGAGATAACACAACCTCATACCTGCTCTTACCACACAGATTATCAACAGTTGCCTGTCCTTCGAAGGTACACACACTCATAACCAAACATGTACATACTCACTGGCTTTGGACAGAAAATATTCCATTTGCA
Organism: Atrichornis clamosus; assembly: GCA_013400975.1. Classification (NCBI taxonomy): domain Eukaryota; kingdom Metazoa; phylum Chordata; class Aves; order Passeriformes; family Menuridae; genus Atrichornis; species Atrichornis clamosus. The sequence continues at coordinate 92,689 of WBMZ01003933.1, forward strand.
ATTACTGGAATACCTGGAGTAGTCATTCTTTGAAGAAATTGCTCTCTTGATTTATCCAGATCTATGGATGGAAAGATAATTTGAAGATAGTTACAGAAATTCTTTTCTGTCTGCCAAGTCTCAGCAGAGTGGGGGGGTTTTCTCTCTCTCAGGTTATTTGCCCCTTTCCCTGCATATTCTGACAGTGTTTTTAACACTACTGTATTTCACTGATCATGAGACAGGTTTCCAACAGTTGCTGGAGAGACATGAGGGCAAGACAGCACTAGATTACAGAGGGGAAAATGAAGACATAGCAGATTATAAGTAGGCAAATACTAGAAAGAGATATAGTAAAAGAAGAAGAAAACCGACCATGTAGAAGACAAGTGAATACCATTCGACTGTTTGAAACACCACATCCACTGCCAGGGAACAATTTACTTGTACAGTCTTGAATATTATTACAGGACTTTCCTACATCCCAGGTATTAACCTGGTTTTATGACCGAACTGCCTTTCTCATTTTGTCCTCAACATTCAATCTTCAAAATGCATGACACGAAATAGTTGGCCAAAGACCAAAAAGCAGTGACACGCCTGTCCTGTTTTTATGTCTGTACACGGCAATTTACAGATTAATAGGAGTTAGTGCTGAAGTCTGATTTAAAGCTCGTTCCTTCTCACACGGGGCAAGCCGTCATTACAAAGTAAAACCTGGAGAAGGCAGCCGGCCTCAGCCGCGTCCCCAGCACTCCCGCAGGACCCCCGCGGGGGGTGCGGGACCCGGCGCCCGCGACGGCGGGATCGCTGCCGCTGCTGTCTCCGCCGCTAGAGGGGGTAGCGGGACTTCTTTTCCCGAGGAAAAAACGGGAACCGAGTGCAGGTTCTAGGGAGCCCGGGCTGTATTTTGGCTCGGGGAGAAAGGGGAAGCGGCTGGGCGCGGGTTACAGAGCGAGCAGACGGTTTGCATGCTCGTTTGAGACGCGGTGCAGCTGGGTGGGTAAGGCTTAGATTGCCAAAGAAACTTTAATGCGCTTCCTCGCTCCCAAAGTAACTTTGTGTTACAGACTCCCTGTTACGAAACATGGAAGGCTTTCATAAATCAGCGTCATGGCAAATAGGTTGTAAGCTTCTTACAGATCCCGTGCCAGCAACACTGTGCCATGACACTCGGGTGCCCACCTTCGTGTAGTCTTCCCACACTCGTTTTATAAAGTGAGATGGAAGCTTTGGCTGGAGATAAAGCACTGGAAAAGGGAACAAGGGTAGTCAACAGGAGGAAGCCTCCAAGTGATGCTTTCTTGGCTCTTCCTCTTTCCACTTGCACACTAAGACACAGGGATGCGGCCCCGGCTGGTCGGCCCCAGACCCGCCATGCCCCCGTTGGATGCTGGCAGCCGCCCCCCGTGTGCCCCCAGAACCGCCGGGCCGGGAGCGCTGCGGGGGGAGGTGGAAGGGTAGACCCAAACTGTGGCTGGGCCGGGACCCCGCACCCGCTGTGCACCTGGCAGGGAAAAGCCGGTGTTCCTGTCGGCCTGGGTTTTTTTTAGGAAGACGGATGCCAGGAGGGAGAGAAAAAAAAGGCACAAAAAAGAAAAAAACTGAGGGAGGGAGCGTGCCAGGCGGGACGGAGAGACCTGCGGGAACGGAGGGCAGCACTGGGTCAAGGAGGTGGACAAAGGGCGGCGAGGCAGCGGGGGTCTCCGGCGGCCTGGAGGGCGAGCGCCGGCGGGGCGGGGGCAGCGGGGCGCAGCCGAGCGCGGAGCCCACGCTGCGGCACCGCCGAGGGGGGCGCGGGGCCGAGGCGCTCAACAGGCGCTGCCGCCCCGCCG